>CM065675.1:617387-673443 GCA_033220385.1 Triplophysa yarkandensis
GCAGACGCTTTTATCCAAAGCGACTTACAATAGTCGAGGAGACAATGAAGCGGTAAATAGCGAATACAACAATAGGTCAACAAGTGCTACAACAATGCTACCGAGTTACACAGAGAGAGAAGTTACAAAAGTTTTTTTTTTTGATAGAGTGAGTAGTTAGAAAAGAAGTGAGTTAGTGAGTTAGATGTAGCCGGAAAAGATGAGTTTTTAGGTGTTTTTTGAAGATAGAGACCGAGTCTGACAAGCGTGAAGCCAGAGGCAGATCGTTCCACCATCGAGGAACTGAAACAGAGAACGTTCGAGAGAGATAACACCATCACATTGATTCATTGGTTCGTGGTTAAACATGGATGTTCTTTCTCTATCCTCTCATAGGTGGTGGAGGAGTTAAGGAAACTGATCGAATATTACGCAAAGGAAACAAGAACCAAGACTAACTTCCTCGCCCTGGCACTGTCTTCACGGAAAAACCTGTGCATTCACCCTGAGGTACAGCAAACATCTGATCTTTAATGCACGGATGCTGACGGATATCATTAAACTGTCTTCATTTATTCACACTTGCATTTATTTCTTTGTTCTGATGCACACAGAGAAATATATTTGGAAGTATGAGTGTAACCAAACTGTTTTTAGACCTCATCGATAGCCATAGTAGAATAAAATAGATGTATAGTTTTTTCTACTAAACCCAAAGTGAGATATTTTGAAGAATGTAGAAGTACCAGATTGTTTGGAGTACTTATTTTTTCCCTGTTATGATGAAGGTGAAGTGAAAGAGAAGGTCATGGCACACACCGTAGTGATGTGAAGTGACGTGTGGCCAAGTATGGTGCTCTGCATTTAACCCATTCCAGTGTTCACACACAGTAAGCGAACACACACATCCGGAGGGACTCACTTCAGTCCTGATGGAACCTTCGGATCACGAGTCCAACCCTCGAACCACTAGGCCACGACTGACCCCATAAACTGATGTGTCTTGCTGACAGTCAATGGGGTCTAAGAATTGTTTGGTTACAAGCATTTAACCAAATATCAACGCAAGAAGGAAATGTTTAGTTTGGAGTGAGTGATTCATGACAGATTATACTGTTCCTTTTACATGTGTTCACAGGTGAGCTCTCTGCGTTTTGGGAAGGAAGTAGATGGGAAGTGTCACAGCCTGACCGCATCATACATTAGAGCCCAGCGTCACAGTAACTCGGCTCAACCCGTCTGCAAGTTCTTTGAGGTATAAAGTATTTCTCATGTACATATTGTCACATTTAGTCTTTTTTTTATTACATTATTTAATTCAATTACTTGTATATTATTTTTACACTTGATACATGTCTTGACAATATTTGCTTGTCTTTACACACTCATTATCTATATGCAGGAATTTGATGCAGTTGGTCGACAGGTGCCTGTTCCTTCCGGTATATATAATTTGGACGATCTGAAGGTCTTTGGTCGTGGAAAGGGATGGTGTCCATACTTTCTGGCTCGCTACGCTGTTAGTATTTAAACATTTACAAATCAAGTGTTTGACATTTTCTGAACAAAGAGATGATCAGTCTTGCTTTCATATCTAGATTCTTCATGCAAATATAGTGGTGTACAGCTACCATTATCTTCTAGACCCAAAAATTGCAGATCTTGTCTCAAAAGAGCTCGCTAAGAAATCCGTAGTCGTATTTGATGAGGCTCACAACATAGGTAAGCGGCACATCATGATGCTTATTGTTTCTTGCCAAATAGAAAAATATGTGTTTGTTAATGATGATTTTTTTTCTGTGTAGATAATGTATGTATTGATTCCATGAGTGTCAACATTACCAGAAGAACGCTGGATCGTAGTCAGGCTAATGTGGAAACATTGCAAAACACCATTAACAGGTAAAATAAAAGTACACCGTCTATATTCTTTTACATGTGTATAACAATTTATTTGACTCTTTTGTTTTAAAGAATTAAAGAAACCGATGCTTCCAAACTTAAAGAAGAATACAGGAGATTAGTTGAGGGTCTTAAAGAAGCAAATGTCGCTCGAGAAACTGACATTTATCTGTCCAATCCAGTTCTGCCGGATGAAATTCTTCAAGGTCAGATTATGTTATTTGGTAGCATTTAAACACCTAAGATGAAATACTTAAATGCATTACTAAAATAACGTTTGCATGTAGGAATGTTTAGTATATAGAGATACCTCTCATACTTGTATCTCACCTCAGAGGCTGTTCCTGGAAGTATCCGCACAGCAGAGCATTTCGTGGGCTTTATGAAGCGCTTCCTCGAGTACCTGAAAGCCCGTCTGCGGATCCATCATGTGGTGCAAGAAAGTGCTCCTCAGTTCCTCAAAGACATCTTTGAGAAGGTTTGCATCGACCGTAAGCCTCTGAGGTGAGCTTACCAGAAATACTGATTCTTTACTCGTTACTCAAGTACTTTTAACCAAAGTTTTTGTTTTAAACCTCAACAGATTTTGTGCCGAGAGGCTGCGTTCACTGCTGAGGACGCTGGAGATCGCAGACATCGCTGACTTCTCAGCCATCACTCTGATCTCTCACTTTGCGACGCTTGTCAGCACATACAGCAAAGGTATGAAGCTGAATCATGCGTAATATTTACACAGTTAAAACAGATTTCTCTCCAATATTCTCTGGTCTTTTAAGGTTTTACCATCATCATTGAGCCCTTTGAAGATAGAACACCAACAATAGCAAATCCTGTTCTTCACTTCAGGTGCATTGGTTATAGAATCTTTCTTGGTTTTTAATCCAATGCTTGCACATTTTATTGATTGGACTTTTATTAAGAGGTTCCTTTTGAATGATGTTTCATTGTCTCTTTTTATTTGCAGTTGTATGGACCCCTCTATTGCCATTAAGCCTGTGTTTGGACGCTTTCAGTCTGTCATCATCACATCAGGGGTATGGTACACCCCTTCATGTATACTACTGTTTCTTTGTATGTAGAGGTGTGCAATATATTTTAAAAAAAAAGATTATCGAAGTTATCTGGGATTTTGTCGATAAAGATAACCAAATGATATTTTTTATTTATCCGTAGAAGAAGTCTTATATTGTACAGAATATTGAACATTTCTAATAATTGTAATAATAATAATTATAATAATAATAGTAATAATTATAATGAAAACAGTAAATTGAAGAGAGTTTTTTAAATGTATTACTTTTATAAACAAAACACAGATTACCATGGGAATGAATAAAAATATGAAAATGGCTAGCCCAATAAATGACTAAAATATTTTTACATTGAAAAGATTAAAAGTACTTTGTGTTCTGAATGCACACACACAGACAGCGCAGCATGTTACTACAGCATACTCATGCAGTCAATACATAGACGGCTTATGTGGGTTTTTGATTGGTTATTAATAGTAAGTGACATACCTATTTAGCATTTTTGTAAAACAACATTTACAATATAATCACACAATATAACTTGCAACCCCTACTTGTTAATTAGATTAAGGCGTTTTTTCACAAATATTTTCACCTGTAAAGCCTCCGGGCCTTACATTAAAAAGAGTTTTCAATTTGCTTGCTAATCTTCCTGTAAAACCAGTCAAGATGCTTTTGTTCACCAGTCGTCTCAAATTCCAAATCATTTATTCATGATTTATTTATAGCTACACTTTGCTCATTATGTTGGATTAAGATCATCTGTATTTATCTCTCAAATTAGACACTCTCTCCATTAGACATCTACCCACGTATTCTGGACTTCCGACCGGTCACGATGGCGTCCTTTACCATGACATTGGCAAGGACGTGTCTTTGCCCTCTTGTAAGTTGTATTAACACTATACATATTAGCCTGTAAATGAACAATACTTGATTCTCTTACTCACAATATTTTGGTTTTAGATTGTTGGACGAGGGAATGATCAGGTAGCGATGACGTCCAAATTTGAGACCAGAGAAGATTTTGGTACGTTGATTGCATTTTGAGTGTTATCTTCATAAGCGATGCAAATAAAATATTTGGTTTTATTTCATCCGTACCACAGCTGTCATCCGTAACTATGGTAACTTGCTGCTGGAAATGTCTGCCATTGTTCCTGATGGAATCGTGGCGTTCTTTACAAGTTACATCTACATGGAGAACATTGTGGCCTCGTGGTATGAACAGGTATAAACTTTTGAATCGAATGAATTTTTAAAATATTTGTGTAATTCTGCAATAACTGCGATAAAAACTTTGCAGGGGATACTTGAAAACATTCAGAGGAACAAGCTTATTTTCATCGAGACTCAGGATGCAGCGGAGACGAGCATGGCCCTGGAGAAGTATCAGGAGGTTCATAAACTCCATAATCCTGTTTACTCTAATCATGTTGTGTAACGTTGTCTGTGGAAATCCTGTTTTAAGTAATCTCTGGTATCTCACCATCTGTTTTGTGTTTTAGGCCTGTGAGAATGGAAGAGGAGCGATTCTTCTGTCTGTGGCGAGAGGAAAGGTGTCTGAAGGAATTGATTTTGGTGGGCGTTCTTCACTAGATGCATTGTGATCGATATATCTATTGATTCAGAGTATTTACATATGCTGATGTGATTCTATTTTAACCCTCAGTGCATCATTTTGGTCGTGCCGTTATCATGTTCGGAGTGCCTTATGTTTACACTCAAAGCCGTATTCTCAAGGTACTCTCATGTGCATTCAGTTCTCATATTTTAGCTCTTTTAAATGATTTAAATCAAATATTCTGATCTTCTTTGACTGTTTGAATAAGGCACGATTGGAATACCTCAGAGACCAGTTCCAAATCCGTGAAAATGACTTCCTTACATTCGACGCAATGCGTCACGCGGCACAGTGTGTGGGTAGAGCTATCCGAGGCAAAACAGACTACGGTCTTATGATCTTTGCAGACAAGGTGAGGTCACTGGAGGATATCGGCATGAGCTTTTTATAGTTGGTGTTTTTATTGTTTTTGTTGTTTGTTCTTTTGTCTCCAGCGTTATGCCAGAGCGGACAAGCGTGGCAAGCTTCCCCGCTGGATCCAGGAACACCTTACGGATGGAAGCTTAAATCTTACCATCGATGAGACCGTGCAGTTATCTAAACACTTTCTACGACAGATGGCCCAGCCCTTCAGACGGGTAAGATCAACACAAACGCTTTGAAGGATCAATCTTCAATAATCTGAGCAATATTGCTTTAAATGAAGTTAATACTAATGACAAGGCATGTTTCTTTAATTAAACATTTTATAATACTTCATTTGCAACTATAAACACAATCCGAATTGTGATTATTTTTGATGTAATTTTTGATGTAATGTCTTTTTTGACAGGAGGATCAGTTGGGTCTGTCTCTGCTGACTCTGGAACAGCTGCAATCTGAAGACATGCTCAAGAAAATTGCCCAGATTGCTCATCAAGCCTGAGACTCCTTTAGATGATAATGCAAGTCAACTACAATGTGTACATATTTATTCTTTTCTATGTCGATCTGAACCTGCTTTCTACAACAGTCCCACAGACATTAATAAATGCTGTTTTTGGTTACAAACCCAAGTGTCCTTCATTTGAGAGGCAAAAGGAGACTTATCCTTAAACATGTTGTCTTAAAACAAACTGTATATAACACAAAAACATCAATGCTTAATGTGTTTTAAAGAATAAACACACATTGCAGATGATCAACTCCTTAAAGTAAACTGACCAAAGACGAACATCAACAACCCTAATGAAGAATTTTAATTTTCATAGAGATAAAGATTGTATTTGGTTTATCAGCAACAATAAAATACATTCATATTTTCTTTATGGAATATGTAACATTCAACAATAATATGAAACTGCTAAGCTTACATTACATTGTTAGTCAGTTCTATACCAGCTAAAACTGATGTGCCTTTAGACAAATTATGATTGTTTCGTTTTGTACCGTTAGTTTATATAAATATTTAACAGAAAATAAAATCTGTGTTTAAATATGAAACATTTAAAGTTGCTTTTAGAACAGGCAGAAGTATAGTACTACAATTGTTTGACCTTTGAATCTCAATAGTTTTGGAATGTAACATCCTTCATGTGCTTCTCATTTAGGAATTCTTCAATTCAAGTGCAATTCAAAGACATCTTAAGACCTGTTCAAGTAGATTTTTAGCATTATGGAAGTGGAATGTATTTCACATTATGCCATAAATCTAAAACTTGCTTAATACGTATTCTGCAGTTCTATTTAAAACAATATGCAAAACTTCAATCTGGTCTTAACCACCTGGAAAACCATAGGTTGGAAGTTGTTTGTAACGTTAAATATTGTAACCTGCTTTAAAGAATACAGATAAAAGAACCAGAAACTTACAGAATAACAGATTTAAAAAGACCTTCCTCAAATCAAATGTGACATGTTTCATTCACATACCATTTCACATATACTTGATATGATCTCTGAAGACATCAACGGCCAGTTAGATGTTTGTTTGACAGCATGTCAGGATCCTGATGTCACACTGATCTGTTTGGAGATAGGGTTAGCTGTCTCCGCTCAAAGACCCACGACGGGCTAAACTCTGAGTGCTGGAGCTCAGCCCTCGCGTGTCTGTCAACCTGCTAGACCTCTGAAAAAACAAAAAGAATTAATCCGTTAACCAATGTGAAATGATGATTATCACGGGATTTCTGAACAGTGCTCAGTTTCTTACCATGGAAGATTCTTGGCTGTCTCTTACACCCACATTAAGCACATTTAGTGAATTTGCTCTCTTCATTCTGTTTATGAACATATGAGTACAGTTAGACATAATATAATTCTCATAAGTGTGAAAGGCTCTGCAAAACAGTAAAACTGTTTCATCACCCAGCGGCTCGAGGGGTTGTTTCCTCGGTTCCGACTCCTTTTAGCTTCCGGACAAGTTTCTCACTGCTTCGCCGTATGGATTCTCGAAGTTTGGTAAATGACCCACTGCGCTTCAGAGTTCCCACACCATCCTACACACAAACCAAGAAAGAAATTAAACAAAAAATCTCTCTCTTATGTAAAGAAACACATTTGAAACAGAAGATACCTGTCTAGAGCTCCCCTCCTCTGTGTGTATCCAAACTGGCCGTCCATCACCTGAGAACATAAAAATTATTTCTGTTACCACCACTAGAATCCTGTCATGATTTACTTATTATCTAGTTGTTGTGCTTTTTTTTTGGTAAACAGATGTTTGGGGAATACTTGTGGAAAGTGTCCTTTACTCTTCAAAATATCAAATTTTATATTAATCAAAATAAAAGATATAATTTAATATCTCAGACTATGGTGGTGAATGGGCCCCAAGAACAGTTTGCATTCAAGCATTCTTCCAAATATCTTTTTCAGGTTTTTCTGTTACCAAATAAAGAAATGTTCTGGGACAAAACTTCACAGTTTTCCTCTAGTATAAAGTTAAATGTTACCTTCCACAGAGCCAAACTCCTTCTGATGAGCACGGGTCAAAATCTCTTTATAAAGAGCCTCAGCCTGTCTGTATTTGCCCTGTTTGAGGTAGCATGAGGCCTGCAAACCAAACAAACTACATTAACTTCAGACAAGTCTTATTGCAACCTACATGCACTACTCTACCTGACCATCATCACCATTCATTTAAACATTTGACAAACACAGACACCAGTGCTAATGCATTCTCCAGTCCTCACCAGATTGTTTTTTGTTTTGGCCACATTTGCATCATCAGGTCCTAGTCGGCTCTGATAAATGTGCAGGGCGCGTTCATAGTACAGTTCCACCTCTTGATATTTGCCCTGATTCTGACATAGAAGAGCCAAGTTATTTAGCTGCTTGGCGACATCAGGATGGTCCATCCCAAGTACCTATCAACAAAGACATTTTACAAGACTATTTAAAGTATAAGATCATGTATGTGCAAGCATATGTAATAGCATAAAGTGCGTAAGCGGATCTGATCTGACAGCTGTTACAGTGAGAGCAGGTGTGAATATCGGATCTGTGCTGTGTCCGTACCTTTTCCCTGATGTCTAGGGCTCTTTTACACAGTGGCTCTGCCTCTTTGTACTTCCCCCTTTTTCCATACAGCACAGCCAGATTATTCAGAGTAGCTGCCACCTAAATACAAGCACAGACTCGTGTCAAGGACGTGCGTATGTGCAGTTTACTCAAAGAGAAGGTGATTTAAAACAGCATATACAGCCGGATGGTCCATGCCGAGGGTCTTCTCACGGATAGCCAATGCGTCGTTTAGGAGATTGGCGGCTTCCTTGTATTTGTTCTGATCCCTGCGAAGCACCATATTAATATTACATCAACAAATAGCCAAAATTACGTGATATGTTTCAAACCTGATCTACCTGTAGACTAAAGCCAGGATATTGAGCATGGTGGCAACATCCGGATGGCTGTGGCCTGAGGATTTCTCCAGGTCTTCTAGAGCTTGCTTGCAGAGCGGCACAGCCACCTCATAGCGGCCCTGAGAGGCGTACTGGATCACCAGGTTGTGTAACGTTCGGAGTCGGGCCGGGATCTCATAACCTCCCTGTTGGGCCGCGGCCGCAGCTCTACTGTGCGGCTGTGATACTGTAAACACACATGAAATTAAGACGATTTCTCGGTACTTAAAAATAAATAAAAAATCCTACTGTGAGGTTGTTCTTCCTCCTCTGTAGGGAAAAGATCATCAAGGGATTCCTTGCCAGACATGTTATCTTTATCCTCCTGTAAGAAATACAACATATTTTGAGTGTACGCAGGAATCTGTGATAAAAAATAATCCAATTCTGTAAAGGATGAACAATACCAAAGGCATCTCCTCGTGGTCATATTTGCGAATGCTGCTCATGAACTGCAGATGTCTGTTCTGTTCCTCTAATGTAACCACTTCCTGTTCTTTCTCCTGAAGCTGCTGTTGAGCACGAGCCAGCTCATCCCTCAGCCACTGGTTTTCCTGACACAGCCTGCGCACCTGAGCACGCAGCTTCTGTTTCTCTGCCTCCAAAGACCCGAGATGTGTGGACAGAGCCATCATCACCTGTAGAATCATTACCAGATCCAATAATTACACTTGATGAAGACATGAGGTTCATTATGAGACAGAAGCGATGTTCTGACCTGTGCCTCTCCTAACCCCAGTTCAATCTTCTCCAGAGACTCCAGAATGATACCGGTCTTTTCCTGTTCCAAGCTTCCGCTCTCAGTGGATGTCTGGCTCTGTTGTGTTTCCTGCAGGTTGTCCAGCAGCGTACGGTTCTCTCCCCGCAGAGCCTCCAGGCCCGCGATCACCTGCCGCGTGCTGCATAAGATCTCCTCCCCTGACAACATGACTGGATGCCACAATGCATAAAAAGTTTGAATTAAAACAGGTTTAACATTCATGACCTCAACGGGATTGGTTTCTTGGAAATTTGTTCACAATTTACTCATCCATTGCAAAGTGCACAACAAAAAAGAGATATTTTAAAGAATGTTTGTAACCAAAGAATTTTGCGTCCAAGTTATTCTCAAAGTATTCTTTTGTTTTTAACATAAGAATGAGTGTTGACACGAGGGTGAACAAGAGATGGTACTGCTGATTATAAACAGTGTAAGTACACATATGTCATATCTCAATATGAGAAACTGAACCTTATTAAGTCGAATATAGTTTAGACTTCATACTGTAATGAATAGAAAGAAAATAAATGATATATTATACGGATATTTACATTTACATTTAGTCATTTAGCAGACGCTTTTATCCAAAGCGACTTACAATAGTCGATATACAGGCACACTTGTAAACACTTGTGACCTGCTTGATATAAAAATGTCAAAGATCACATTTACATTAACATTTCTTCATTTGGCAGACGCTTTTATCCAAAGCGACTAACAAGTGCAGCGGCCGTCTATCACTGTAGAGTAAACAGGTGTAAGACGTCTTCAAGAACACTTCAATCATTGTCTGCTGATACTGGGATTCAAACCAACAACCTTCTGCTTACAAGTCCAACTCTCCAGAACACAACTGATCGCTCTATGGCCTTAATAAAGAGAGAAGAGGGAAGCACACCCCCTTCCAGATCATCCTAAGACAACACAAACAGGTTGCTGGGTGAGAATCAGTTTACAGGTTAGAACGCGGATCCCTGGGGTGTGTAATGTTTACACCAGACCGATGCGATGACATCATCATACACACAACATTTATGTTTCTACGTGTACAATCAACAACAATAAATACTCGATTTGTGAGATATAAATGACACACTCGGCTGTTGTTGTTGTCAAGAGCTCATTTATGAGTTTAAATGACAACATGTGTATCATAGATCTGCTTAATGTATAGTAATGACGCAAAGTCATAATAAAACGTTGACCTGAGCGTATGACGTCATATCAGTCGGACACGTATAAGATCCTTAATTTCACGTATGTAATAAAAACATCTATTAAAGACTCATTTATACACAGCCATTAAAGGTCGATTTAAAGTTCATTTAAGTCAACCCTAAAGTTCTAATTTCATAACGTCTTTATTATTTTAAACCTTTATGCTTTCTTTCTTCCGCAGAACACAAAAGGAGATATTTTGAAGAAAGTCGGTAGCCGAGCAGCATTCACTTCTGTTGTGTGGACACGATACCAATGCCAGTGCTTGTTACCGACATTCTTCAAAATATCTTCAGTCGCAATGAAAAGATATTTTGAAGAATGTCGGTAACAAGCACTGGCATTGGTATCGTGTCCACACAACAGAAGTGAATGCTGCTCGGCTACCGACTTTCTTCGAAATATCTCCTTTGTGTTCTGCGGAAGAAAGAAAGAATAAAGGTTTAAAATAATAAAGAAGTTATGACATTAGAACTTTAAGTTAAAAACACAATATAAGAAAAGTAGAATTAAACTCTATAAATTAATTTAAATATAAATATTATTAATATAAATACGACACATTAACACATGCACGCCTTAAAATACATTTAAATGAATCTTAATAAAGAATATTGTTTATTAAACTTTACACAAATAAAGATTTCAGTTCTTTCAGAGATTGAATGACAGCTGATTGATTTACCTCACCAAACGCGGATGTGGCACACAACTTCCGGTGAAGATATTCCGAGAAACGTGTCACATCATTTGTGTAGTGTAGTGTTGATAAATGTGTTGCTGAAAGAGAGAAATAAAGTCACAATAAGTGTGTAACACCTGTTGTGTGTCAGTGTTCACCTGATCCGTCATCTCCCGGCATGCACTGCGGCTGCGCGGACTCACTCAGCCAATCACTGACTGTTATACTATACCACACAATTATATAACATTACACACTTCTGAGTGTCATTACTTACATTAGTTAATTTATTCATGTGCATTTATTTTGGCATTAAAGGTTAAATCTGTCAGGTCACAGATATCTGTGTTTGAAGGGAGGAGTGTGTGACGTCACGTTGGCATAGTGTCAATAATGTGTGGAGTTTGGGTGCCAGTGAGGGGTGTTGTGTGTGCCCACGTGTGTGTAAACTGAGCTGCATCAGACTGATTTAACCCCATGAGAGGAAACCACAGACCTCAGGAAAACTATAACACTATATTATATACACACTATATATAATATACACTATATAATATACACACTATTTATAATATACACTATATTATATACACACTATATTATATACACACTATATAATATACACTATATAATATACACTATATAATATACACTATATAATATACACTATATAATATATACACTATTTATAATATACACTATATTATATACACACTATATTATATACACACTATATAATACACACTATATTATATACACACTATATGATATACACTATATTATATACACTATATCATATACACACTATATTATATACACACTATATTATATACACACTATATAATATATACTATATTATATACACTATATTATATACACACTATATTATATACACACTATATAATATATACTATATTATATACACTATATCATATACACACTATATTATATACAGACTATGTAATATACACTATATAAGATACACAATATTATTTACACTATATAATATACACTTTATAATAAACACTATATAATATACACTTTATAATATACACTATATTATATACACTATATAATATACACTTTATAAGATACACTATATTATATACACTATATAATATACACTTTATAAGATACACTATATTATATACACTATATTATATACACACTATATAATACACACTATATAATATACACTATATTATATACATTATATAATATACACTATATTATATACACTATATAATATACACTATATAATATATACTATATTATATACACTATATGATACACACTTTATAATACACACTATATAATATACACTTTATGATATACACTATATAATATACACTATATAATATATACTATATTATATACACTATATGATACACACTTTATAATACACACTATATAATATACACTTTATGATATACACTATATAATATACACTTTATAATATACACACTATATAATATACACTTTATGATATACACTATATAATATACACTTTATAAGATACACTATATATTATATACACTATATTATACACACTATATAATACACACTATATAATATACACTATATTATACACACTATATAATATACACTTTATAAGATGCACTATATAATATACACTATATAATATACACTATATTATACACACTATATAATATACACTTTATAATATACACTATATAATATACACTATATTATACACACTATATAATATACACTTTATAAGATGCACTATATAATATACACTATATTATATACACTATATTTTACACATTATATAATATACACTATATAATATACACACTATATAGTATACACTATATAAGATACACTATATTGCCAAAAGTATCCACTCATCTGCATTGACTCACATATGAAGTGACATCCCATTCCTAATCTATAGGGTTCAATATAATGTAAGTCCACTCTTTACAACAGCTTTAACTCTTCTGGGAAGGCTGTCCACAAGGTTTAGGAGAGTGTTTATGGGATTTTTTCACCATTCTTCCAGAAGAACATTTGTGAGGTCACACACTGATGTTGGATGAGAAGGTCTGAATCTCAGTCTCCGCTGAGTTATCCGTGTCTTATCGGGTTGAGGTCAAGACCTCAAAGTTCATCCACCCCAGACTCTGTCATCCATGTCTTCATGGATCTTACTTTGTGCATGATCGTACAGTCATGTTGGAAGAGAAAGGGGTCAGATCCAAAGTGTTCCCAAAGTTGGGAGCATTGATTTGTCCAAAACGTCTTGGTATACTGTATAATTCAGAGTGATTGAAAAACTTGATTCTGATCAGAAAATACTTTTGGCAATTAAGCGTACATTTTCATCTGCAAGACATCTCAGAGACGTCTGCTGACAGATCTCACATGGACGGCACAGCTTTGTGTTTACAGGTGATCGTGTCTGGACGGTTAAACCCAAACCGGTGCGAGAATGGGAAAGAAGTCCATGGATATGAATTGAAAGAAGTTGGAAAGCAGAGGAACAACTGTGAGCGGGCAGATATTTGAGACCGAAGTGATTGATGGTTCAGCTGTTACAAACTGACGCCCAATAAGGAGAGCTTGACTGAGCCAGAGCAATGTTCTCAAACTTTAAATGTGGTGGGGTCCATAAAAACACTAAAAATGTCTTTCTTTGCTGAAGTGCACACAACAGTTTGGTGTTTTCCCCAAAAAATCCAACATAATGAAACATGATTATCTTTCCTTGTCATCAACCATATCAATATAAATGATAAATAAGGGTTTGGGTTTGTTATAGGGTTATTTGTTTTTTACAGTGAAATGAAAATTCATCATTCCATGTTTTCAATAGATCTTCTTAAAGGTGTAATGTGTAATTCAATATAATAAACATGAATATATGAAGAGCTCTTTTCCATTTTAATCGTTTTCATTTCTTTATTAAGACCAATAAATTTTGTTCATATTAAATTTATCCTGATATATTGGTCTCATATAATTTCTAATTTTTTTTATTTTTTATTTTGATTGTTATTACATTACATTAAGGCTAAAACAGTTTGGATTTAAGTTTGGAAAGAAACCTTATTTTGTAGTACAAGAAAATATAGTGATTTGGCACGAAACATTGATCATTGAGCAGAGAAAGGATCAGTAAACAGCAAAATGACATGACAAAGTATTTTTTATCAAATTTGGCTTACATGGTGTCTTCAGGAAGATCTTACATATTGAAGCATTATGTTTTATTACATAAGAAGGAGTTATTTTTATCGACATACACACTGCTCACTGCACAACCTGATTTTGCCAAGTGGTTGATGTCTTCAGGGCAACATGTTTTATTGACCCAAAAACAACAAAAGAAAACCTGTACCCAACCCAAACCCTAACCAAACAGAACCTTATAATAAGTAAGGGAAAACCCATGATATAGAAGCGTAATGTTCCCCTGAGGACATCAAGCCCTTGGCAAAATCATGCCAGCCTCGAGGTCTCTCTTCACATGGAAATCACTGCCAATTTCCACAGTGACTCTTAACAGACATTTTATATACATGTTATCTCCAACAGCAAAGAAGTTATAATGTTAAGAACATTTTTATCCTCCGACAGTGCTTTTAGAGGAGAGGGGTGAGCAGTGGAAAGAACCACTGGATGTAATTCATAACCTCACTACTAGATGCCACTAGATTTACCCAAACTGGACATTTAAATAACTGTCCCCACAGTGTAAATGAGCACAGAAACATAAATTGTAATTATTATTCAAATTATGTTATTTCAAATCTTGTATAAATAAAACCTTTATACATTAAGCGTTTTATATCTTTAAAGAAGTCGTGCACATTTGATGATATTAAGTTTTTTTAAGCAGACATGTGTTTATGAGAAAGCAGCGTTAAGCCCTGAGAATGTATTTAGTGTGTCTGTGTAAAGCTTCTTCACACCTCAGATGACATTTACAGCTGTTAAGGCCAGCAGTTGTTGCTTTCAAGGAGAAATCCTGGAATCAAAATCAGCCTATGGATTTCTATGGTTAAGTACATAACGTGAATGTATATGGTAGATGTAATGTTATACAGAGCCCCCAACATGTCAGTATGTGGAACCCCAAATTCAAAATGTCGATGACATTTACAATGACATTCAATGAGAGAGAGAGCATACCTGGCACCGTATTGCTGTTGCATGCAACGCGAAATGTTTACATAGAAATCTATAGAAATTGCATCTCTGGACTATAGTACAGCACATATTAGTTATAAGTGGTGCGATGGTGATCACTCTAAAGTCTGAGGTCAGAGGTCAGCGGACAGTCAGAGATGGATGGAGGGACACTGAGTCAGTGCAATTCAATCTGTCGAGATGGAACAGGGAAAGGGACAACCTTGCAACCCGGCACTAAACATAGAGCCTGCGGCACAAGTGGACCAACTTTAGTTTCAATGGAAGAGATTCTCAGTTCAAACATGCATGAGCACAAACTTTTTCCTTTGAAACATTTCTTTTGGGACAACAGGTTAGAGTGAAATATTTACTCTAACTCTTGTCGTTTCAACCCTGCATGACTTTCTGTGCAGAACACTAAGGAAGTTACTTCGAAGAATGGTGGTAGAATGGTGGTAGCTGAACAGCCCTTCTATGCCAGGGTGGTCCAGTCACCAACATTCTACAGGATATCTTCTTTTGTGCTCTGCAGAAGAAAATAAGTCATATAGGTTTCAAATGACGAGGGGTTGGTATATAATAGCGATATTTACATTTTTTGGGTAACCTATCATTTAAAGGTTAACAAAGTTCGGCATCCCTATAATAGCGTCATGGAGCACTCATCTCACTCTTCTTCTTACATAAGATCTGTTGGGTAATAACAGACCGTAACTCATGAATGACTCATGTTACCTTTGCCTGAATCCAATTGGCCGGCTAATTTTATGGAGCAAGCTGCATACCGTTTGCTTTAAAAAGCTTTTTAAACACCATTTGTTTACTTGTGTCACATGCGTACTCCAAAACGTATGTACAAGCTGTCCTATAAAATTCAGACTATTAGATCAATCCAAAGCTGGGCTCAACACTGCGTAGATAAGCTCCATATCATGTGTGTTTTTGTGAATGATTATGCTTTTCCATTCTTTGAAATAATGAAGCAAAATTGTAAATTGGTTACATTTTGAACAAGATTCATAGCTGATTCTATTCCATAACAATCACGTACATTCTTCTAACTACTTTGCACTGAAGAAGAAACTGTGTTGTTGCGTTTATGTTGTTATGTGAAGAACAAAGACACGTTAAGACAAAAATACAGTTAAACTATAGAAACACTAATGGATTATGTACGTGTAGATGTTTCCTTAAAGACGTGCCGTGCGTGCTGTTATGAGAAAGGGGTTTCTCGATTCAAGGATACCCCACCGACCCCACTATCACATGCATTCTTTCTGATGGAAACACTTCTTGTGTGACTGTTGTGCTGTTGGGAACACGGCTGCTAATTTTGGAAGCAGACATCGGCCTCTCCTGGTTTTCTCTTTCTTTTTCCTCGATTCCTCTCCAGCGGATATACAAAACTGAACGTAAAGTTGCACGACATTCGTTAAATCTCCAAATATGATTTTTCTAGATGACGTTTTTATCCTTTCATGTGTTGCTTTAGTGAATAACCATGGTAGGTTTAGATCACATGACTTTGTGAAACTGGACCCTGAGTGTTAATATAGAGTGGGGTCGAGGATAGAAGACCGACTTCTTTCCTCTTGCATCTTTCTGTACTGTACAAACACTCGTCCCTTCTCTGATGTACTTTAACATTCTTGGTTTATCGGTCATGTGCTCGGTCATGTGATTTTGATTCATTTCCAGGGAGTAATCACTAAGGAACAAATAGATAGACGCCGCGGTATCGGTTTAAGTTTCCTCTAACACATCACGCTATTTTTGTTTTAAAATCATTTCCATTAAAAACAATCGTTCCTAAGATCAAGAACTTCGACTACAGTCTTTTAGAATGATAGTTATATGATGAATGCAACATTAATCCCACAAAACAAATCACTTGTATTCAAGGTCAGAGACAAGCTGTGGCCATATAAAAGTCAATCATGCAAATATTAACCACGTTATAATTTTCCGTTTGAAATAACATCTTGTTTTTTTATTTGCATGTGGAGTAAAAAGACACAATGTTGGGTAGTCTTCATCTGAGACCACTTAAACAACGCACATTACAAAACCAATTCCACATTTGCCCTATACAAAAGAAAATGCAATCATGTTGCACAAATCATTTAGAATAAAAACTGCAACGAAAATCTATTTCAGTGTATGCAAGAAAACTTTTGTGCAGTTTATGTCACAGCCCTCTGTCCCTCTGAACGTGGACAGACAGGCCACAGTGAAGGGGTGGAGACAGCTGTCTCCCCGTCTCGGGTGTTGTGATGTCGGTTCTTTCCTTTTAGAACCTCTCAAGCCGTGCAGCTCTCCAATCAGCTTTACGCATGCATGAACCCGGAGACCAATGGCCAGCGACCATCCGAGTATATAAACCAAAGTCTGACATCTTGCAAAGTTGGGCAACCCCTACATTGGCTTTGGTGAACAGGATCTGATCCCAAGGATTGTTACCTTTTCTCCCCTGCAGGTAAACTTAACAAAGGTTTATATATTTGAAGGGTGCTTAGTTAAACACAACATTTCTTGGCAAAAACTAATGTAGTGTTTTTTTTTTATAAGCTGGTCAAGTAGACGAATCTGTGGTTATGACCTAATGCATGATATCCGGATTTTACTTTTTTGGGATTTCAATTGCTTTGCTATAAGCAGGTGTTTTAAAAGGTTGCCCTTCAAAGAGAACTGCATTGGCGAGACGAGAAGAAAATAGCTGAGAATGGCAGTATTGAGCTGTGTCGGCAGGACACCTGTCGTGACGTTGACACAAGGTCATGACATCCGGAGACATTTATAGATCACCGCTGTCAGACCCATCATGATTTACAATGTTGTAAATTATTACTTAATTGCAGTTGAAGGACTTATTACTGCCAGCAAAATCTGATATACATGGATAAATGAAAATGCCAATTATGGGGTTAGCGTGTGGAGCTCCTCCCCCAAGAGAAACTAGAGAGGGGAACTCGTTGAATCTACTGTGAGTGATGGGGTGGGTTTGGCATCCATGCTAAAAATATGCATCAGACTGCAGATGATTTTAGAATGCAAGCCATGCAACCACCACTCCTTGTGGAAATGTGATGCTGAGGTTAGACCCAACCACATATTTTGAAACTAGGTTGAGACATGGAATTCCTTACCACCTATCACCAACCAAGCTCCAGTTCTTTCCTAAAGCCAACCTTAAGTTTCATGTTGTTGGCACGCCAGTTGATTTAACCTCTCTTTGAGCAGATCGACAGAGCAGTGCAATCATGACTAAGAACTGCAACAACGATTACAAGTTGAAGTTCTCCGTGGACGAGGAGTACCCGGACCTTTCTCAGCACAACAACCACATGGCCAAGGTGCTGACCAAGGACATCTACACCAAACTCAGGAGCAAGTCTACTCCCAGCGGGTTCACCGTGGATGACTGCATTCAGACTGGTGTGGACAACCCTGGTAAGCATTTCAAATACACCAACGCTTCGTACATACGATGCCATTGAAATATTTCTAACCAATATGTTTGACTGTGACCCAAGGCCACCCCTTCATCATGACCGTCGGCTGCGTGGCTGGCGACGAGGAGTCCTACGAGGTCTTCAAGGAGTTGTTCGACCCCGTCATTTCCGACCGTCACGGTGGCTACAAACCCACTGACAAGCACAAGACTGATCTGAACTGGGAGAACCTGAAGGTACGCCAGCAGTTCATCTTTGCTTGAAGACAGCTTTGGCATTATTCTCAAGCTGACCTTGACTTGTCCACAGGGTGGTGACGACCTTGACCCAAACTACGTCCTCAGCAGCCGTGTGCGTACCGGCCGTAGCATCAAGGGGTTCACCCTTCCCCCACACAACAGCCGTGGAGAGCGCAGAGCCGTGGAGAAACTCTCTATTGAGGGTGAGCCTCAAACTATCTCATGACAGAACATCCACACTTCTGCATATCTTACTAACATTTGTGATCTCTTTCTCCTCCAAGCTCTCAACAACCTGGATGGTGAGTTAAAGGGCAAGTACTATCCTCTGGTAGCCATGACTGATCAGGAGCAGGAGCAGCTCATTGCTGACCACTTCCTGTTTGACAAGCCCGTGTCCCCACTGCTGTTGGCTGCCGGCATGGCCCGCGACTGGCCCGACGCGAGAGGCATCTGGCACAACGACAACAAGACCTTCCTGGTTTGGGTGAACGAGGAGGATCACCTGCGTGTCATCTCCATGCAGAAGGGTGGCAACATGAAGGAGGTCTTCAAGAGGTTCTGTACTGGCCTGCAGAAGGTATATCAGAGCAGTTTTCACGTCACTTTCTTTGACTACTCTCACGTTACACTTCTGCAAGTTTGTCATGGACTCATTGTGTTGTATTACAGATCGAGGAGATCTTCAAGAAGCACAACCACGGATTCATGTGGAACGAGCATCTTGGTTTCATCCTCACTTGCCCATCTAACCTGGGAACCGGCCTGCGCGGTGGCGTGCACGTCAAGCTGCCCAAACTCAGCACACATGCCAAATTCGAGGAGATCCTGACCAGACTGCGTCTCCAGAAGCGTGGCACAGGTAACCCTGACATCACGCACAATGAGTTTTTGGAAATGTTAGTATAACCCATGGTATTGATCTCTTCATACCTGTGTCGTTCAGGTGGTGTGGACACTGCTTCCGTCGGTGGCGTGTTCGACATCTCCAACGCTGACCGTCTGGGCTCCTCCGAGGTTCAGCAGGTGCAGTTGGTGGTCGACGGTGTGAAGCTCATGGTTGAGATGGAAAAGAAACTGGAGAAGGGAGAGTCCATTGACAGCATGATCCCTGCCCAGAAGTAAATGGCAAACGTTGTCCTTTTTTTATTTATTCTTATTTGCCATCTGACAAGCACACTCGCTTGACTTTTCCAAGAGACACTCCCATTTTTCCTACTTCCTTTCTTGCCTGTCGTCTTCATTTTCTTTTTCTTTCTGTACTTCCTTCTGTAACATCCTGGGATCAAACCTCCACATAGCCATGAAACAGTGGCTATGTTGTATTCACCTAAATGATTTTGGTTGTACAAAGTTAATAAACGGCCCCATGTAACAATCACTCAGTGTGTTATGTTTGTGAATTATTTGATCTACGGACACATTAACTGAATAGATGTTTTGCACTGTATTGAGATATTAATTCATAGAACATTTTGATGCAATAGTCACGTCACTGGGACATTTAACTTTTCTGGTTCTTCTTTCATAGCACACACAGAATCTCAAAGTATAAAGGTTCAAAACAGCACAATAAATTGGGAGTTTCATAACAGTCAGTTTTGTTTATCACAAATATAAAAATGTTTTAAAACAACACAAAAAAACATGTAATCCTGCACAAAGGACGATCGACAATGTATTGGACTTAATGCTCAAAATTGGAACCATATAGGTTGTAACAATGTTGTTTAGTGGAATAAAGATATAGAAACAATCACAGACATTCTATTGGTTGCCATTAAAATATTATTATGAACCATTAGCTTATTCCGTTAAAGCTTTTAGAAATATTTTTTTGTAGTGTGTTCTAATAAGAGTTTAACATCGCAACAGTAGATGCGTTTTTGTCAACCTTATGTAAATCTTGAGTACCTGTAGTGCATAATCACATTATTTATAACTACAAAGTCTTTGGTTTATTCGCATTAACAGAAGACAGATACAGCTTTATGACTGATTCTAGATAAAGCCCAGCTCAGGCATACGGACAGAAGGCCGCGCTCATGAAAATCTCCTCTAAATGGCTTCACCTGGAATTAACACTTGCTCTTCTGTGTTTCTGATTCGTGCATGGATTAGGACTTAGAACTTTGTGATGGTGTAAAGATCCAGATTATAAAAAACTTTTTGAAAAGTGTTTAAGTGGTGGGGAAATACTACAGTATGTCTTGCATCCAAGTTGGTTTTAAACAAATGGACCATGTTGAACATGACAACTCAACATATTTAACAATCTAAAGCACTATTAATGCATGAAACATGAATGATACCCCTCGGACAGATACCCCTCTGTTTTTAGTAGGGAACATGGTTTGATATAGATTTAATCATTCAAAACTTTGTTTAAATCCACATTGGGCCATCAATCTCTTCAAAATCACTCAAATGAAATAAGACAAAGATAAAAAAGACTCACACACCACTGGATATCAGACAAGTGTTGAATTTATCTTTCTCGCATTTTTCTCAAATTGCACATCTCACATTTTCAACCTTGAAGAAGAAGAGTTACTGTCCAAACAGAGATGAAGTCAACAGTCTGTTTGTGGCCGGTCATCAGAGTGCACTTCTGGCAAAATGACAGAGGCTTTATATCAGCGGAACACTTACAAGAGCAAAACAAAGAGCATTGGGACTTGGCTCAACAGGTAAATTGCACCATTTGAAGCTTTAAAACAGGTGAAATTGCTCACTCAGCCCTAAAGTGCTACGGTTCAACCAATGTAATGTGGACCTGCTGACTTGCAGGCGTCTAAAATAGAAGGCTCAAAAAAGCAAACGTCACCTACATCAGCCTGCATCACTGGCAAGATACACAGCTAAAAAATACTATAAAAGACAGATGACCCTCATTTTAATAGTGTGGCATTCACACGTGTTGATGTGAACAAGGATAAAATAAAGATGAAACATTCTTCTTGCAGGTGTAGAAGAATATAGATTAGTTAAATAGCAGCAGTTTAACAGGAATGACAATGTACAGAATAAAGAAAAACACAACATGGCTAAGACACTGGGCAACATCACACCTGGTGGGCAGAGTTCCTTTAGTAGGGTTTGTGTGCCAGCGTTCATCTCCGTGTTCCTGCCAGGAGGAAGGGGTGTGGTGTGGACGGGGCAAGCTCCATACACACCAATCCCACATTTCTGTCCATTCTTTCTTCCCTCCACCCCGGATGCTCTCAAAGTTCAAGTTCTTTGGACACTTTGGTGGCAATGTCCCGAAAGGCAAGCGGTGCCCCCCAAAGGCGCTTAAACCGGACCCCGCTGGTCTCTGCGGGGCCGTTGGGTAGCTGGCACACCTCAGCTTCAAAGGCAACGCGGGAACCAGCAGCTCCGTGGGTGCAGGACAGGAGGAAGGGACCGGCCAGGTGAACCTGGCAGCCGCAGCCCTGCGCCGCCTCCCGCAGAGCCAGCACCACCTCAGCCGGGTCCCGCGGGCTCCGTACCTTCACATCCCAGCCGGATCGGGGGGTCCGGGGCTCTGACGCTTTTTGATGCCCAGATAGATAGCGACTGCAGAGAGGGGGCAGCGGGGAAGGTGAAATGAAAAGTGGGGGGCGATGTTTATGGGCAGATGGATGGGGGTGAGATGGGGACAAGAAAGAAATATATTAGAAATCTTAACAAACATTTAAATTCCACAAGGTTATCAGGAACATGATTGTAATTTATTTTTATGAATTACATCCTTCATAGAATTTCATTGAAGTGATACTTCATTCTCTTGTCCTTTCTTCCAAAGAAGATATTTTGAAAAAATCAAGAACTGAACCCGTATACAAAAGAAGTGATTGGGTAAGACTGCTGTCATTAACATTCTTCAAAATATCTTCTTATGTTTTGTGCAGAACAAAGAAAGTCGTACATTTTGAAATGACAAGAGTAAAAAATAATACATAATCATCACTTTAAGGTCATGTATTAATCATTAAAAGATGATCTTTTGGAAGAAAATGATCAGGTAATCGCAAACACTGTTACCTTTCAGGAAACATTGGAGTTCTTCAGGATAACCAAACCATTTTTACAACAAGCAGTGAACATTGTGTAATTAAACATGACTATCTGTAAGTAGTGTAGTACATCATGAAGTTGAACGTTTCTCTTTTTTAACGTGAATTTGAAATTGTTATTGCTGAAAAAAAACCCTTGATGATTTAAAGACAAACAGCATTCAACCTCAATGAAGTGAGCACATACAAAAATAAAGAAAAGAAAATATAAATTATTATTCAAGCAAAATGTATACGTATGTTAGATTCCTGTGCATCGCCTTTCATGCATGCCTCATACACATTTGAATTCTCGAGGAAAACTGCATTCAAAGTGCACGCGTTTTTCAACGTGTCCAGATTAACTGAACCCAAAAAGAAATAAAAAACACGCATTCAAACATCCATGTTTAAACAAACTGATTCTGCATATGACTGTGACTTTCCAAATGACTTGTCAACGGATGATATGTTGTGTTTAACGGAAAGTTGAAGGGAAGGAAAAATACACAGATCTATATAAACTCTACATAGATCTACACTAGTTTTAACACAACTCAGTCACATTCTGATCAGTCTGATCTGTCATGGGACATGGCACATGCTAGAAATTACCTGTTGTTTTTAGTCTGACTTTTTGTGGTTGTATCTGTAGCTCAGGAAAGGTAACAAAGACAACAGTACGTGTGAAACAAGTATTTCTTACTGAGAAATAAACATGATCTTTCCATATGCTATTACTGTTATTCTACCTATTTTCTGCTTTCCTTCTGTTTGCTTGTTTTCTGAAAGGAAAAACATGGTCCACAATTGGGGGGCTGACCGATTCGTCTTTCATACGTTAGAATTTGCACTTTGTAGACACTCACCTTGTGACCGGAGATCTGGAGACTCTCTCAGGTTCGTCTGTGACCCTCAAGAGGAAGACAAAGGTTCATGTTAGGAATCAATCGGCCAATAAAATGCTTAATATCCTTCCCCTTTAATAAAACAACCAATCACATGATCGGACGACACAGACTTCCACTGACATCCCCTTTGGCAAACCACAAAAATAATGGAGAACAAAGAAACACAATGAATGCCACTATGCGTTTTTTGTCCTTTTGTCTAAAGAAGCCTTCACATATATATCCTAGACAGTATGTTACATTGTAGCATGCAGTATTCTACATTCCAGTATTAGATGTTAGAACAATAATAGCGTTATTCAACACAAAGAGTGTGCATCTCCTCTTCATTTCCACACGAGGACGCTGCAATTCAAGGCCGAATGCATGAATGATTGTGAAACTTTCCATTCACATGATGAAGCAAATGAAGCATCCAATGAATTCCCTCTTAAAGGGACCGTACTCAGATATCTCCCTCAACGGTTAGTGAAAATGGAGGCTCTCTGTCGGGTGTAAGAAAACAATACCTGGATAGACAGGACATATGGCAAGCAGGAGAGGCAGATGAGCTTGGCCAGCAGCGAGAAAACACACGTGACGTAACTAATCTGGGTTTAAAGTGGCAAGTTGAAGCCCATGCTATGCCTTCTACCGATGATTTCAACAGATTTATATGCAGCCGGATCACATCTCTGTATAAGGACACAAACGCTTTGCTTATGAGGCAAGCTAAATGTCATTCCTGAGAATGAGTCACGAGTAAGAGAAGTGATGCAGGTGATGTTAAAGACCCCTTGAGAACTAAACAAAAGCAGAACTGTTGGATCTTATTTTATATCAGTGACTTCTGAATGAAAAACCTTTTCCACCCTTGTGTCATTCCAACCTTTGAGTTTCAGTATTTGCTTTATGAACAAAATTGGAAGACATGAGGGTGTGTTAATAATGACTGAATTATAATTTCTGATAAGAACAGGCTCAAAGGGGTCTTTGACAACAACAAGGATACCAAAGAGAGCTGAAGTGAGACAGTGAGTAATTTGACAAATGACAAAAGACTGACTGGACACGTGCCGGTATTCAGTAATACAATAAACAAGCATGATATGATTTATTAGAAACTAGGAGGAAAAACCAAAGCTTCCAGCTATACATCAGGAGAATACATTATTTGATATTGTGACTCTAAATCAACCGGACAGATCATAATGAAAAAAAACCATAAGATTAAAAGTGTCTTAACATTCTTATGTCCTACAAGAGATCTTTTTTTTATTCATTTTAATATTGCCATTTTGGGTCACAATGTTAAATTGTTTTTCATTTTTAAGTTAGCTGAACAACTTTTTTTTGACCTACTATTTCTTTATCAAACCAACTGCAGTTTGACTGATATCATCTGCAATGCACACTTCATTATTTACCTAATTTTGATAAACTCTTCCTCTATTTCTTTTCGTCGTATTAAAATATTAGAAGCATAAATACTATTGAAATTTTACTTAGTTTGTGGTCTTATTTTGGTTTTAAAAAAAGTGTCTTAATATTCTGTCAATATTCAAAGTATTAATAGCAAATACCGGCACATGCCCAAGTCTGACGGATGGACGACAGGCCACAAACAGGTAATAAACTTACTAACTGTTTTTGATCCCTGTGGCAGAGTGCAGCCCGAGACGGACTTGTTTGAGCTCTGGCGCTTAGATGGGTCAAGATTGACCCTAAGAAATGATGGGGAGGAAAGAAAGAAAAGCCAGAAAGGACAGGAAGATTCAGAAAGAAAACAGATTGCAGCTCATTGGCGAGGGAAAAAAAAACCAAACAGAAATACAGAGCACCAAACAACAGCCAAGGACCAAGTGACAGAGGAAAACAGGAGGTACGGAAGCTTAAGGCTGTTGGTTAATAACGCGTATGCACAGTAAGGACTTTCCTTAATGGATGTCACTCCAGACAGGGGCTGAATCTAATAACTTCGAAGATAGAAGTGTTTCATTTAATCTAATAAAGAGTACCTCTGCTGTATATCTCTGCAAAGACATGTTTTTTGGCGTTCGGCCCAGGAGGGCACATAAACAATTTCGATGAAGAGCAAAGAGCCCCATCAGCATTCCTACACACTACTGGACATCTCAATTCACTTACAGCCTCCTAACGTACATCCAACTCCATTACCTCCACAGTACAAAGGGCACCTAACGAAATGATGCATGGCATCACCAGCTGCCTGGCACCGGTGGTGGAGCCGGTGTTGTGTTGATTTCATGTGGTTAACATTAACACTCTTATCCTAGGTAAAAGACAAGAAAGAGATATCATTCTTTCCTCTTACCTGCGGGTTAGTTTGGAGGTCAGCTTGGAGAACAGGTTGGTGGTTGCACGGCTTCGTGAGTGCGGCAGAGGGCTTGCATCGTGGGATAGGGTAGGTGAGGTCGGCGGAGCGTGGGCGGAGGGTCGGTGATCCCGGAGCTGGCCGCCATGAAATGTGCTGCGGATGGTGGAGCCCCGAGTCAGGCGAGAACGCTCGGAGGACGTGGAGCCGGAAGCTCCAGCTCCAGAGATACTGTGGGTGGATGGGGAGGCTGGAGGTATTCTGTGTGACAAGGTGCTGAAGGAAAATAGAGACAAGAAGATAAAGATTAGAACCGAATGTAGAAAAAAGTTTATGCGTCAGGAAATAAATTGTTATGCTTCGCTCAGGAAAATATTGCTTTTACATATTGTTTAATAAAAGGTTTGTTTTCTAATCTCTACCTTGATAAGAATCCAACATTTAAAGTCATCATGAAATGTAAAGTGATGTATTTTGGAATACTTATGCTAACTTCCACACTGGTCTGTAGGCAAAAACCAAAATGTATAATCTGCAATACTCAGACAACCATTTAGCAAACCTTAACGACTGCATAGCAACACCCGGGTCACCTTTAATACATTAACAACTGCATAGCAACACACACACTACCATCAAAACCTTAACAGTTGCCTAGCATCAACCAGGCAACTATTTAAAACAACAGCAATTGCATAGCAACGCCCTGGCGACTATCTAAAATATGATCAACTGCATAGCAACACAAATGCAACTATCTAAAACATTAGAAACTACATAGCAACACACAGTCAACCATCTAAAAAGTTTATAACAGCATAGCAACAACCTGGTTACCTTTAAAACATTAACAACTGTATAGCAACACCCAGATAACCATTGAAAACCCTAACAACTGCATAGCAACACCAATGCAACCTTCCAAAACCTTAATAACTGCCAAGCAGCACACAGGCAGCTAATTAAAAGTTTACATACTGCATAGCAACACCCAGGCAACTACCTAAACATTAGCAACTACTTAGCAACACCCAGGCAACCATCAAAATCCTTAACGACTGCTTGGCAACGCCTAGGAAACTATCTAAAACACTAACAATTGCATAGCAACACCCAGGCAACCATCAAAATCCTTAACAACTGCTTGGCAACACCTAAGAAACTATCTAAAACACTAACAATTGCATAGCAACACACTGGCAACCATCGAATACATTAGCAACTGCATAGCAACACCAAGGCAACTATCTGACACATTAGAAACGACATAGCAACACCCAGTCAACCATCTAAAGGGTTAACAACAGCATAGCAACAACCTGGTTACGTTTAAAACGTTATCAGTTCATAGCAACAACCAGGCACCCATCGAATAACCTTAACAGTTACATAGCAACAACCAGGCAATCATTGCAAAGACCTTACAAACAGCATAGCAACACCCAGGTTCGCTTTAAAGAACTGTCACGTTTGCATCACGGAATTCGGTTTCCATCAAAATATAAACAGTAATTCCATTTACTAGCAGTGACCTCGATTAAAAATGATTTTAAAAACTAAATGTAATCAATACCACAAAGCCCATAAAGTAAGACAGTACAATACAATTAGACTGAGATTAGATGGCTGTGAGACAGGAGTAAGTAGGTTTAGCTGCGGGTAAATGCGGAGCAGGATGCTGAGTCACTGTGGCATGAACTCTTGTGTTCCATCCCAGTAACAGACACTTAAGGCAAATTAAAACTAAGCCTTTTGTGGAAAAAAGCTTGCACAAGAGTTCACATCTGAAGACAGAGACAGATATGCAAAGCCAGAGAGAGAGAGAGAGAGAGAGAGAGAGAGAGAGAGAGAGAGAGAGAGAGAGAGAGAGAGAGAGAGAGAGAGAGAGAGAGAGAGAGAGAGAGAGAGAGAGAGAGAGAGAGAGAGAGAGAGAGAGAGAGAGAGAGAGAGAGAGAGAGAGGAGAGAGAGAGAGAGAGAGAGAGAGAGAGAGAGAGAGAGAGAGATGAGAGAGAGAGAGAGAGAGAGAGAGAGAGAGAGAGAGAGAGAGAGAGAGAGAGAGAGAGAGAGAGAGAGAGAGAGAACGCCACAAGAGGCAATTTATAAATCTGCTTTAAACACAACTACAATAGTGTCTGTTTGTCAAAACTCTTCTGAAAGCGTTGCTAAGCTGTTCATCACTGGGTTGATTCGGTTGTCAGGGCGATTCTATTAATTGATAAAGTACTAGATACGAGTCCAGTCACTTTTTCAAAATAAAGTATTTTTTCCATGGTAAAACATGGAACTTAGAAAAGTTGTATTTAAAATCAGAAATGTATTTTATTCTAAATCTTAACAGGGACAGTTCACCCATAACTACAAAAGTCTGTAATTAATTTTCTAGCAGTATGAAACTTTTTGGGAGAAATGTGTCAGTTGTTTGGTGACAACTATGGTCAATGGTGACCCAGCGTTTTTGGTTTCAAACATTCTTCGAAATACCTTCTTTTTGTTTCTGCAGAAAAAAGAAGGTCATACAGATTTGGAATGACCAGAAGGTGATTAAATGAGATTTTTCATTTTAAGTAAATTAAAATCACTTCAGTCATACATCGTGTCATGTCCGTTGAGCTGCGATCATGTCCCAGGTCTTGGCGTTGAAAAGCCCCTGTCCTCTTTATCTCACTCAGATTTGGCACTAATCTAACAGATCTCGCATGCTGCCTCACGCTGGCTTTAGGCCACTTTACTTAACGCTCTAAATAACTCTGCTTTCATGAAGCGCACACACACACACACACACACACACGCGCACGCTCACACGCACACAAACACACACACAAACACACGCTCACACACACACACACACACACACACACACACACACACACACACACACACACACACACACACACACACACACACACACACACACACACACACACACACACACACACACACACACACACACACACACACACACACACACACACACACACACACACACTTCCTGTAAGGAGGTTTCATATATTAGTTTCACCTGGACCGCTGCACTGCAGTCATTAATAGCAGAGCTGGGCAGAAAATTAGCCACAGCAAATAAAAGCTATACAGAGATTGTTACGAACGCAAATAAAGACTTCTGCTTATATTGGTTCATATAATGTCAAGCTGTGAAAACAGTTAAAGTTTGCTTTTAGGTTTTTAAATGAGATTGCTTTGAGCTATTCTCACTGAAAGATTTTGGAATTTGGAGTTTTATTCGCCCAATGCAGGTCTTTATTTCCTGATTCGAGGTCAGAAACATCTGAAATCTGAGTTGTCTGAGCGATGAAATATCCCTGCGGCTTGGTTGGTGTTCAGTTCTATACACGTGCTTGAATGTTATTCTATTATAAATGAATCACATCAGCAATGATATTGATGTTGATGTGCGTGTGAACATGTGTGTACAAAAAAAAAGGCATCTAAAGGTCAACCAGCCTTGTGACCTAGACAATCCATGTGCCTCTATCTCTCTTTATAAGTCACATGACATAATATTTGGACCGCCCACAAAAGGGGCGGAAAAGTGCAGACTAGGATACAGAATGAAAGAGAAGAGGGTGATGGAAGGACAGAGAAGCAGACACCATCTGCCACAGCTCAAGCATAACAGAGCAAATCTATCTTGATAAAAAACAATGAAAAACATTAAAGCGTGTATATGACAGATCTGTAGACCGCTAAAACATTTGTACTAAATTTAACTAGTATCACTTCAAAAAGGTTATCATAAATGTTTAGTTGACAAAGAAATGTGCACATGTGTCCCATGGTGTGACATCAAACCGGCATTGTATATGCATTGTAATATTATTTCATCAAAAAATATTAATATACATTATATACATCATATATTATATGAATGATATATGTTATTTATAGCTTCCTGTAGTGGAAAGACAAATATTTTGGAATGAAATAACTCACTTTAGTTGCTTCAGATAAAATAACAGCTAGTATTATGTCTAAAGCACACAAAATATTTTCACGTTTCATCTTCAATTTGCACTTTTCTAAATCATGTAACTTTCAATATAAAATATGATGTTATCACTATACTTATTAATATTACCATTATATATTATATTACAATCTTTTTTGAAACAAAAATTCACAGTTAAAATTGAAAGTAAAAGAAACTGTTATATACTTTACTTAATAATTCAAATAACATACAGCTTATAGAAAAACAGATATTCGCAGAATCACCTGTTCTCTTTTCCGTTCTGCAGTAGTGTGTGTCTGTCGGTGCTGGTGCGATCCGTACATACGTAAGTGTTTCTGCGAGTCATGGCACTGGCAGGGATGTTGTTCTAAAGAAAGAAACAAAAATGACTGAGTATGTCGTAAAATATATCTCAGCAACTTTAGTATTTGTTCTGGGTTTTCGAGCATTGTCTTATGAAGCATTCAGTTGTGTTATGTGCTAAGGGTATGTCACGAATGACCGTTTGACTACTGAATGAAGATTCAGACTAATCTGAACACGGTCCATTATACCGTGTTTATGTTGATATCAACTGAAAGCTTTGCAACACCTCAACTTGAACATTCATTGGTTTCATTGTTTTCCTAACAAGACAGATATGAACATTTGATTACCGTAGTCGCATTGATGTCCTTTCGGCGGTCAGGGATCTCGGCCTTGTTGGGGTTGTTGGCCGCGCTGACCATAGGACTGGACGGAGGTATGCTACGACTGCCCACCACACTGCTGCTGGTCTTACGTGACGGCAGACGCTCCTCTTTCAGTTCCCCTTCACCTGTGCTGGTGGGGCTGCGTTTGGGGTGGCTTGCTGGCACTGACGGCCCACCTGAATAACAAACAGATGATTTCATAATTTTTTTAAATACTTTAAATCATCCTTGAGAATGTTCGTAAACTCACAGAAGTCACTGTGTCTCCTCTGCCGGTGGTAGGTGGAGGCACTGCGTTGAGGTTTACTGTGGCTGGAGGCAGAGGTGGAGCTGGATGTAGACGTGGATGAGTGTTTGCTGGTGCCGTTCGTGATGGGGCTGGGTCGAACCCGTGCAAGAGAGAGACTGCTGCTCGACCGGGACTCCATACCATCCTGCGTTGCAAACCCGATGTCATACACTTAAAATATAAGACAGCCTTTGGGATGCTCTCATGTCGGTATGTCTCACCTCATTTTTGCGGCCTAGAAGCAGATACGTGGCAAATATCTCGTTGTACTTGTGCGTGGTTAGTGCGTCTTTTATCTCGTCGCGGGAGTAACCCATTCCTACCATCACATCTGAAGAGACAGTTTTAAAGAGAAAATACTCCGAAATATTAACTTCATTTGAAGTACGTGGAGGTCTTCACTTATGTGTGAAAAACAGTGACAAAAGAGTCTGAGAGATTGATGGGGTCAAGGGTCATATTAAGGGACAAATAGGCCAGAGGTCTCTAACGTCTCTTACCTATACGGCTGGTGTTATTATAGTCCTCCACGGGCTCCAGATGGGGTTTCAGCTCATCCCCATCATGCCCAACATTAATCCATTTGTCCTTCATTATTTGCTTAAAAGAAAAGAAAGCGAGTCAGGCAAACGCTAATGTCAGAATGATCCGACTCAATAAGATCAAGATCCCCTCCTCACCTCCAGGGTACAGCGTTTGGAGGGGTTGAGCACCAGAAACTTGCGCAGGATGCCTTCACAGTCTGTAGACATGTAGAACGGCACTCTGTATTTCCCCCTCAAGACACGCTCTCGCAGTTCCTGAGGAAACCACACAAACTTCAGTTTAACACCCGATGGGAACACATCATCCACTTTCAAAGAGAAACCAGAGCTTACAGAGAAGGTTAGATAGGTTAAAAGTAAAAGACGTGGTTTACCTTTAGGTTCTGTCCATCGAAAGGCAGAGACCCGCTGACCAGCGTGTAAAGAATCACCCCTAAACTCCATATGTCCACCTCTGGGCCGTCATACTTCTTCCCCTGAAAGAGCTCAGGAGCGGCGTACGGAGGACTGCCGCAAAACGTGTCCAGCTTATTTCCCAGCGTAAATTCATTACTGAAGCCAAAGTCAGCAATCTTGATGTTGGAGTCTGCGTCGAGCAGGAGGTTCTCCGCCTGAGAGAGGTGTAATGATATGAGCACATAATCAGGAATGAGAAGGAAAAAACGTTGTACTTAATGTATGACTCATGAAAAAGAACCATCACCTTAAGATCCCTGTGAACTATATTCTTCTGATGACAGTAATGAACTGCAGACACAATCTAAAACATAAAGAGAATCTTGTTTTATGAGTTGACCGAAAAACACATCCACAGACAAGCCTGCCTTTCATTTCATGATAAATAATACAAAATTACATATTTTTGCATGTGCAATATTTCACATTCAAAGATTTGTAAAGCACAATATGTCCTACCTGCCGGAATTTAGCACGAGCCTCCTTTTCCTTCATTCTCCCATGAGATACGAGGTAGTCGAATACTTCACCTACCACAGAATAACAATTCATAAATATCTATATAACAAAACAAAAAATATAAGACTGTCGTTGCACCTTTATCACACATAGATATTAAAGTGACATTCATTGGATAGGAAGGTGTTTTTTCCTCACAACAACATGGTTATTATTATGGTACAGACTATTGTATAACTCATTAAGAAAAAATTCATTGAATCGATTAGGAATTTTCTGACTAATGATTTTGGCTACTTAATTCTCGACTTCGGAAGCAAATCTGTCACTCCACTACATATTCATTGATGCTGGAATAAGATTCATTAGAGCAAAGTACACATAATGAATAAGCTTTCAATGAGATGTAAAACATGGGACAGATTGCCGATGTGCATCTGCTGAACATGCATGCATGCGTGCGTGTGTGCCAATGTGTGTGTGAGTCTGTGTGTGTCCACACGTGAATCAGCCTCATCAGATAGATTAACAGTGAAAACGTGTCATTCATTACGAGAGCAGCTGATCTGAGAGCCCTAAATAGGAATAAGAGACTCAACAGAGACGGGCTGAAGTTTAAATAAACGCTGTCTATCCGTTTAATTGAAGAGCTCTGCGGGTCTGAATTCACTGAATACACATGAGAAAATACTGGAAGAGAGATAATAATTGTAATTCGTGCAGCTGCGTTTGGCTGGCACGTGCCAGAAAATAAAGCAACTTAGACACATGTGCGCTCTTTCACCCGTTTATTTATCAAACTTTGTAAGATGTCGGTGATGAAGGGACAGTGCATATGTGTAGGATCTTACCTCCACTGGCGTACTCCATAATAAGGTAGAGCGTTTTTTCCGTCTCAATCACCTCAAAGAGCTGAACTGTAGAAACAAGAGAAGGTAGAAATGAAGATATTACATTTGGGGACAACAATGGCATGCTCATGTGTTATAAACTGTTATAGAATCACACTTACCTATGTTGGGGTGGTTGAGGCCCTTCATGATTCGTACCTCTCGAAACAGCTGGAATAAGAGAAGAAAAAATGACTTTAACTAAATGCTTTGTTTACCCAATTTCTTTTAAGCGTCAGCACGGTTGAATTTGATTAATCCGTTAATTTAGACACAACAAAAATCTATAGTGGGGTCCAAGGGTACAACCTGTAACTAGTAATGCACTCATACTATTTGATCCTTATACTAACTTAAATTTACAACACTCTAAAGATCTATATAAATATTTGTTTTCTAAATGTAATTAATTCATATACTGAGTATTAATAGCGAACATAATATGGTGATGTTTTCTATACACAGCAAACAAATGCATTGCATTATCCTGTCCTCTTTGGATTTTTTGGCACAGATCATTGCCTCTTTTAAAACTAATATGGACAGTTTTTCCAACCGATACTGATTATGGCCTATATATTGGTGCAACTAGGGCTTGTAGTTAATAAGATAAATTATAATCTGAATTATTATGCTTAGTATTGAGATCACATTAATTTTACACTACACATTGACCTTGTGAAGTGAGTAAGTAAATAAATCAATTTTATAAAATTTACAACACAATATTTAACCCTATAACAAATTTATGCCAAACTAATTTTGCTAAAATAATATAATAATATGCATACAAATATTCAAATCAATAATATATAAATAGCATTGCACAACTGGAAAAAGCACAATAAGTGTTTTAACTTTGAATTATGTTTTATTTCTATAATTGTTTGAAGCCAAATTGAAATTGAAAATCAATTATGATTAATTGCATAGCCCTATGTGCATATCTACATGAAATGTTAAAAAGGCACATCATATTTTCGTTACATTTCACATTGTTGTGCATTTAGCACCACAGTAACATACATGACATCGCTGTGCATGTAGATACATTTGCAATAAAAGACCAAAAAATACAATAAATGCCTCTGCAGAGACGTATAGGTATTTATTCTTCTTGACAATAGTGGAACTGAAATGTTTTATTCTTTTTTCAGATACATCCCAGTTATAAGACTATATTGCAATTATTACATTATAATCATTATTTCTAAATGGTCTTTCTTCCAAACACATCGTATATGCGAGAGATGTCTTTGTGATGTGAAAGCAGAACTTCCATCATGCAAGGACCTTAATAATAAAGAGATGTGGTGATGGGGATTGGGTCGAAAAAGAAAGAAAGAGGACTATTAAAAATAATAAAAAGTGAGTCTACAAGTATAATAAATATGAAGGGACTAACAAGGACAGAGTTGGAACAAAATAAATATAGTCTAAGAGCCTACACGGCTAATTCTTCCCAAACACAGTCAGTCGCCCCGGGAGAAAGGGCGAGCGAGCCAGACAGACAGGGGGAGAGAGAGGGGCCATGTTTACATTTGCTGTTGTGTGTCCCGTCAGTAAGTTTCCATTTACCCTTCATTCTCATGACAAATGGTCTGTACAGCCTGTACAGCATCAGTTCGCCTCAAGCCAAAATCACAGGTTGACAAAAACAAGTACAACACAAAAGAGCACACTAAGTGAGATTCAAGGCCACGTTTACTTTCCACACAACGATTATAAACACAATCATTAACCCAATTTCTATACCGCTGCAAGGCCAACTGAGCGTCGTAATGTGTGACTTGTGTTTTCTAGATTCTTTCATGTGTGTCATGTCGGAAACTTATCACAAAGTTCTTTCAAGGAGTTTGGTTCATTTTTGACATGTATTTTTCTGGGCATCAATTATTCTGCCAAACCGGTATGGGAGCAGGTTTGCCCTGTGTTTACAATCAATAACCATCAAACACATATATTTTTAGGAAACACAAGGTCTGTTCAGCATAGTTGATAAGATAAGATAGTCACTACATTGAATTGAAAGCAAGTAAGATTCGTTTTAAGATGAGACTCACCAACAGTAGGCATCTGTTTGAGCTTACCAATCTGTTTGTTTTAAGCCTGGCATACGCAAACACAGATGCACATAAATGCGAATTGAACTGATAGACAGGTTACATAATGATCTCGTAATGCATAAGACTCTTTACCATCAGCACAGACACTGTACACACAGATAACAAATCAAATCCATTCTCTTTCTATTACAGAGTTCAAGCACTAATAATACAAATGAGTTCATGTAGAGATGCTTAATAGCAGGGTAAATTGGATGTCTCGACATGTGATTGCAGTGATGTGATATTTGAGTAGTAGACAATTACATATGTCATAGCATATGAGAGATTTATCTTCATTGTTATTTTATATTGTAAAAAAATCTTAAAAATATAAATTAATAATCCGGGTTTTTTTCTATGTTTGCTGTGTCACACCATTTGCCATTGTAGACTATATTTGCAGATACCTGAAAAAATACTATAACGATACAAATGATGATTTCACTAATAAAAATACTTGTTATTGTAAGGCTGTGTGATTGATTTTTTATTTAAATGTTAGCTTCCAATAATTGTGAAAACAATATTTTTGAATTGCCGCATGCAGCTTTGCACTTCTTTTTATTATTTATTTTATCCGTATTCATTTCTTATCAATTTTTTCACACATGTACGTTTTTGAGTTGTTTATTCCATCTAATAGCATGATGATTATTTGTATATTTATATTTATTAATTTATATTTATAATATTTATTAATGAATCAATATCTAAACTATTTACCAATTCATTTTCCAAATAGAGTGTGCAACCACGTAAATAATTGTGATGACAATTTCAGTTATAATCAAGCATGTAATCATTCTAGAAAGATTATAAAACAATATTGTTTAAATTTATATTTATAATAAGAGATTTATGGTCATTGTTCATTTTAAACTTTTTGTTGTCTCACTACTTTTACATATTTTCGACACATAAACAGTATATAATTAGTCTGCTTGTCAGTCCACTGCAAAACCTAAAAAACAGTACGCACAGATGACCTCTCTCTTCTGCAATGAGGAAATGATACTTGTGCAAACAGTCGAACGACGGCCGAATGATCACAAGACACAACATCACCTCTCTCTCTTATACACAAATGTAAGAGAGCCCCTTGAGATCAGCGGTAATTCAATTGTAGAGACAAGCAGCATGTCATCTGTTCACCTGAGCATTACAGATAACCATCAGATAATCCAGCACCTCTCATTCTGTTCCTCAAAGACGGGACTTCCTGGTTGGTTTCCCAGGCATTGGCCTCACGTCACCGTTGCTATGGTGATCTGGTATTAAGGCACAGACTTATCTCACCCGTCTGACAGTGGCGCGCCGCTCCCTCAGCAGCACCTGCTGAAAACCTGCCGTCGCCCGCCCGCACGGCTCTCTCACTCTGGCTTTAGATGACATTACTGCTGCCTCTCTCTCATCATTCTGTTTCTACTGTCAGTTTCCTCTCTGTTCTCCATGGCAACATACAGACCATATGCGTTAAGGAACAGGTCTGAATCTAGATTAGTCTTTCTTTACACAGAGATAAATATTTTCCTATATATTCAGATATTTAATTGAAATAAAAATAAAGAAAAATACATGGTTGGCCTATACGACATATATTTAATGTAAGAAGAATTGCAATTAAAGTATTTTTTAATCCCAAAATATGCATAAGATATGTATGTTGCATTTTATTTTTGACAAAAATTTATTTCTATTAATCACCCTTAAATAGCATAAATGTAACCAATACAAGAGCTTGTCAATTTTGACAACACAATATTTAATCACTTAAAAGTTTTTTTTAAATAAAATGAATTTTTCTTGTTATTTTTAAAGGAGTTGGTAATGCCATATTTGAATACCCACATTTAGACTCATAATTCATTCAAAAATTACAATTTTGTCATTTCAAAATGTTGCCATTTCAATTCTTTATGATCTTCAGAACACAAAATAGCATATTGTAAAGAAAGTTGCTAACAGCAGTAAGACCTATTCATTTCTATGCTGTGGACACAAAACTAATGAGAGTGAACGGGTGCCAATTCCCAACAATCTTCAAAATATTTCCTTTAGTTTTTCTGCGGAAGCAAGAAACTCAAGGATTATCAAGAAGGACATAATGTTCATTGTTGGACAACTATCACTTTATTTCCTTTCCATTCATTACACAATCAATGTTTTAATAACTAAATTACAGGTAACTTTGCATTCTTGTTCATGAATGCATACATGAAATGAGTAAATACTACTTTTCCAAACAGGTTTTAATAAACTTTACTGCTTTCTCTGTATAAACGCAAGCCCATGCAACTCAGCCCAGATGGTGTTAAGCCAACTTCTAGTTTATCCCCATGTTTTGTCTTATACTTAAGTAAGAGTATTCTTCTCACAAAGCCGCTTATAAGCTCTTTAGCTCAGTTTCCCTGTGGCCCATGTTGTTGGTAAATGGGATTTGTGTAGGTGGAGCAGGACTCAAACATCTGAGACCAGAGAGATGTGTTTGTCCAAGACCTCCTCCCCATGACCTGTATCACCATTTCATACAGAACTTGAGATGAAAGCCAATAAACACAGACACATGAGCTATTCTGATATATTATGAGTGATCGGGTCTATAAAACAATATAAAGAGAAAATAAAAGAAATAAAGAGCATTGAAACTGATATAGGAGGGCCCACAAGGTGACACATGGAAGAGATAAACACGACCATTCCGAGCTTATTCTACAGGCCAAGATTTGTTCAGTCCACCATACATGAAATGATCAAACATTTTTAATCATATTGTTTATATAGTATAGTGCAGCACTGTGTTATGGAATTTTAGACCAATGAGATTTCACTGTGGGCGGTCCGGCTGGGTTGAACTCATACTTACATAGAAGAGATTATATTTCTGACCATGTCCCTAACTATTCTTCCTTATCTATTCCATCAGACAGCTTTCCATATTCTTCTGGGTACTGAACCATTTTTAGACCTTTAGGACCTTGTTTTAACCTCACTATCTCTAGAAGCTTCATGAAGAGGGGGAGAATTATGTAAATTAAAAGCTTGACATTTTTGCATGTCTGAGCAAGAGAACAAAACAGACCCACGCAACACTTCTGACATCAAATAATAGCTATGACAGCCAATGTTAGCATGAGAATAATCCCTCGCCTCCGATCATTGATTCGTAGTTTCACAATAAAACATTATGGTGGAAGAAATTCATTGAATCTTTCAACTATATTATACGGCTCACAGTTTTGATGAAGTAATTGTAACATTCTCAAAACTGCAGTAATGAAAAATGAACCATTATTCATGAAAAAAGAAGGTTTATTTCCAAATAAGTGTATTTGTTCTTTTGTGTTATTTTTTTAAACTGTTTGTTAAATATTATGCTGTTAATGTATTTTAACACTTAATAAAAATTTACAAACTAATTATTGAGGTTTAACAATCATAATCTCAATATCAGAAAGAATATTCTGATTATAGTTTGTCATAATTGAGCAGCCCTTATCCTAAACCAGCATTACAACTGTTGACTTTATATAAATTGAATATTGCATTTAATACTATTTACACAAAACACTCATATTGCACTTTTCAAATTAACTTCCTGAGATTTCTATTTGCTAACAAAAAGATTTAAGCCCTTTAAGCTCAATTTGAACCGCATTTTGTGGAGAAGTTAAGAAGTAATGTGTGATATTAAAGAGGATCTATTAACAAATGCAATGTATGATCACTGTTGAATTTTCATAATGAAGCGTTATGTTTTGATCATATTAGAATGAGTTATTTCTGTCTACAAAAAACAGTTCCACTTGAATTCCACTAGAATTCACCAACATGATTTTTCTTACAGTTGCCCTTAACGGAAAACGGCTCTGCTTTGCATTTATATGTTATATCTCTTAGAAAAGACACAAAAATGTGACAAATCCTTTTTTCCTCTTACAGCCACCGTAGTGCTTTGAAAGCACTGAATCCAGCCATCTGTTGCAGTTTAGGCTGCGTCATTTCACAAACTGTACCTTAAAACAAGCGTAACATTATTTTATTATGTCAAACATTATAAATCAAACCAAAACCCTTTCATACAATTTCATAGATCCAATCCCAGACATGTTATTCTTTTACCCATGTTTTTCCGAATGATTGTCATTGACATCCAAGCACAACAGCCTGTCCTTCTCTAAACAATTAAATCTTAACCCTTAGTCAATCCCACAAACATATGCTGCCTAAGAATGTGCCATTCTGATGTAAACACACAACGTCTAACTGCCGAGAAGCATTACAGATACACAAAATGTTGGTTGGCTATTCAGTTCGGGTCATTCACGCATTTAAGTGATGTTAGCAAAGACAACACTGCAAACGAAACGGTGGGTTTTCAAAGTACTGCTTTCACTTCAGGCATCAGTCTGTGCCCACGCTACTTCCCAAGCATTGATCTGTAAGTCAGCGAGCGGCTGATGGACGGATTGCCACTGAGCAAAGCAGATGGTCTCATCGGCGTACCAACAGCTCGGGTCAAAGCTGCCTCCAGGGGGCTGAACATCAGGACGGGAAGTGCCAGAGAGAGAACCTTTGGCTTACACAAAAGTGTCATGCCCCCTACAAGTAGATTGTGAACATGTCATTTAAACTCACATTCGTTTTTCTCTGTAGAACACAAATGTCATGATGGAGAGAGTCACGTAATGAGGTTTTCGGAGCAGTTATTCTGCTGGTAATGATGAGGGGGTGTTCTTGTTATTTCCTGGTTAAGGCATTTGAAGGAGTCGGATGAGATGAGTCACCGAGATTCAAGCAATGGCAAGTGAATAGATTTAGTTTGTAAAGTATAAAGTGTTATTATTTGTCTTGTGTATTATAGTTGTTCCCAAACTTAGTTCAAGGACCCACCTAGACAGGTGAAATGCATCTTGAGAAACATCAATATATTGTTAAATATACACATTTATTCTCTTTTAGTAGCAGTAAGAAGCTTTGGTTTTCTTTGTTGTCACTTAAAAAAAATATTTTCATCCTACACTCAAGATTGATATAATGGAATTTTCTGCAATACATTGTAACTACAAAACTAAATTACATTTAAGCGTTAACGGATATGTCCGTAAAATAAAAAGAAACTGTTCTGGACGTTTTTTACAGATTTTTTCCCAGTGCATGTTTGAGTCAAAAACTGGGTTAAAGAACACCCAAAAATGATAGTTATGTAATTTACTTATCCTCTTGAAATCTAGACCTGTATGACTTTCTTTCTTTCGCAGAACATAAAAGAAGATATTTTGAAGAATGTAGGTAACTGTCACTCATTCAGTGCAACATTTGTTCAGTAATTGTTCAGTTTGTGCTCTGAAGCAGAAAGAAAGATTCAGGTTTAGAATGACAAGAGGCGAGTAAATGATGATACAATTAAAATTTTTGGATGAACAATTCCTAAGATACCCATTTAATTCTGGATTTCATTTCACTTCAAATACTTCTTACTGTTCTTCTGTCCCGTCTCACTTTCTCAGGATCTCTTCCGTGTTACGCCCCCCTGAGGCCCCCTACCCCTCCCGGTTCGACTGCCCCCATTGTTCGCCTGTCTGGAACACCGCTCCTGGCTGCGGGGTCCTGAAAGAGCGACACCCAACCCCCCTCTACCCTTCTTCACCCATGGCCCGAATCTGCCGGCCTCCCTGAAGGATTTTCATTAAAGTAGCCCAGCGTTCTTATGATGGGGCCCCTAACCAGCACAATCACGACCCCCCGAAACTCACATCCACACAAAAACATTCCAAAGAACACCAGAGGACAGTCAGCTGACCATGAATTTATAAGACCATGAACTTATAAAGCAGCTAGGTTTTGAGAACAGGAGAATTATACAGCAAAATGATATACAACATGAAATAGAATCGATGTTTTCAAAACGTAACGTATAATATCTTCATTCAATATTAAGAAAGGAAAGTTTAATGGGTTTGATATGATACGGTATTGAACTGGAGGAAAGGGGAAATACAGTGTCCTCGTGAGTCGGATGAGAGGGTGTCACCCCGTGTGTTGTGAGAAATAATGCTGACAGGACAGTGGATGTGTGTTTCTACTGCAGTGTCTAAAACATCTCTGCAGAGAACCTTTAGATCCACCCAAAGCAAGCACAAAATACTCTACTATTTCTCCAAGCATTTACACATTTGGAAACAACTTTCATTTAAAGTGATTTTCAAAAGCTTTCATGTCATATATTTATGTATGTGGTTGTAAATCAAACCTAAAATCTTGGCATTATTCACCCTTTGAGGTACATGAAGCACCGTCATTGGCTTGGACGTCACCACTATACTGAAAATATAATCATATTTTGTGACCGTTTACAAAAACTTTACTGTTTAGATTTCAGTTTTTGAAACACAAAAATAAAGTTTCTTTAAATGAAACACAGAAGATGTGGACAAGAATGTTGGGGACACAGCCTCAGTCACTATTCACTTTGTATTGAAAATGTGGAAAAAGATAGAGAATGCGGCTGGGATTCATGCTCCATGTTAGAAAATCATTGGCGAGAAGTGGGTTTGAAAAAAAAATTCATTAAATTTAGATTTAGTCTAAAAAACATTTACAGCAACTGGCACATTTAATATAAATATTTCCAATTTTCTTTTGCAAGTTATGAAATTACAGGATTGAGTTCCTGTCACGTATCAGAGTAAGTTGTCAGAATAACCACAACAATAACTGTACACGTAATTTTTTTGAAGAGAAATTATTTTGCAATTTTTTAAGTTTAAGAGTAAATTTATGCCATTTATTCACACATCTACCTGAGAGGCTTTCTTTCCTGTGCAGAATGATTTTTTTTTTTTTTAATTGGGTGGAAAGAAAAACATTGTTCTATATTGATTTGCATTGATTTTGTGTCAAAGCAATACAAATCAATGGGGACCAATGTTTTTTTGGTAAGCAAATCTTCTAAAAAAATTTGGTGTTCTGCAAAATAAAGAAAGTAATGTAGGTTTAATATGTCAAGAAGGAATGGACAGAATTGTAATTTTGGGGTTTAACTTTTTTTTTTCTTTTTTAGCAGAAAATTTAAAAATTCAATACATTGCTATTCTCAACAGCTTTCTCTAATATAAATTGCTCAAATCTTCTTAGTAGTATGTTTGTGTGTTTTTAAGTAATAACAGCAAATACTGAATAAGGGAATATTTACATTTACATGTCATCAGCAGCACAGAAATAACACACTCCGTTATAGCAACAAAGGCAAATCTCAGCCAGTGTCTAGAGGTCAAAGTTTGTGTTTTTACAGACCACTGTGAAACAAAGTCTTATCAAATACAATTCGACAAAACAAGCTCCTCAATATGACCTTACACCTCGAGCAATAAGAGCAAACAGACTTTAACACGCACAGACATAATCGGGATCACCGGCAGCAATGACCCACATCTTACCTTCTGTAGACTTGTAGGGTTCAGTTGGGTTTTGTCTATTATTTTTATTGCAACCTGAAATGACAGAAAGACAACCATCAGAATGGAGCTGAGACATCAGCTTGACAAGTAAAAAGCATATAAAAGGACAATCAGCTGAAAAATATGAGCAGGTGACATAATTGCTTTCGGTCAAAGTGTACAAGACCCAGCAAGGAAAGTCATAGTTTTATGGAGGTCATGAGTCTTACCTCTCTGCCGGTCAAGATATGGCGTGCCAGCTTGACTTTGGCGAAGTTGCCTTTGCCGATGGTCTTGAGCAGCCGGTAGTTGCCGATGTGAGGCTGTTCGTCGGTGCAGGACGCGATGGAGTTCCGGCAACGAGCCCCAAGCGATCGACTCGACCATCCCTTCTCTGAGCGACTGCCCGTGAGAGAGGCATGCTGGGGGACAAAAAGAACATGACAACACAGTAGGAGTCAAATCTTTGTTATGTAACTACTCAAAACCTGTATAACTTTCTTAAGCAACAGGTAGAAGAAGATATTTTGAAGAATGTTGGTAACCCAACAACACAACCATCCACCTTAAGGAGATACACATTTCAAAATATCGTCTTTTGTGTTCCACAGAGGTTTTGAATGACATGAGTGATGACAGAATTGTTATTTTTGGGTGAACCACACATAGGCCGCGGTTTCTGTACATTGCTTACATGTTTGAAGTCCAGTTCCTAGGCCTTATAGGATCAACAAGCAACCTAAATCTAATCTATCCAGGAATGTATTGCTATATTAACTGCGCTCGCAGCTCGACGTGATGTGACGCATTCCTGGCAGCTTGCTGACAGTATTGTTCCGGGTGGACACGGGTAAACATGAAGTGTCACATTCTCCAAACCACTGAATGGGTAAATCTCACAAAACCACCAAAACATCATGACACTGAAGACTTTAAATTATAAAACAATTAGTAAATTTGGCAACACCAAAATAATCGTGCACATTGATATGTTCTACCTTGCACGAATCATGGTTTTATTACAAGAATTAACAATTTGTGTATTTTATTGCCTTTTCTCCAGTGATTCCTTTTGTTGTAACATTTCCTATGTAAATTGGTTAAATTGGTGAATGTGTTTAAGTAAATTAAATATTGCCCCTTAAATTAGGTCTGTCAGAGCGATTAATTGGGCATAATCGCATCCAGAATCAAGTTTGTGTTTACACAATGTAAGGCTGTGCATTTTATTTTTGTATTCATAAAAACATACACATTAACTGTAATATTTTACAGTTAATTGAATTTTAAATATAATTATTAAAATGATAAAAAAATAATATTTTAATTTCTAAATATAAATAATGTGTTTGTCGGTGTGTTTATAAAAAAGAAGGTAATAAGCACAGTACACAAACATAAATATATCATTACATTTAAAATGGCTTAATTAAGTTAAATGATGATATATTTCAAGTTAAAAGCTAAATATTCTCTTTTTCTATTCTCATTATTGATTAAGGTTGTTTTACGCATTCAAAAAACTCTATATTTTTCAAATAAAGTATAATTCTATGTTTCGTCTTACTATATATGGTTCATAAAACTTAATACCTTTTTTTTGTAAAAACATGTTCTGGGATTGATCAACATGATAAAATCATGTTTGTCATCTTTAAACCAAGATAACACCAGAATAAAAGCTATTGCTATATCCCAGCATCCCCCAATGTCAAGCACAGTGAACGTTCACAGTAACACAGACATCACCACCCGCTCCCCACCCTCCACCCCAACCTTTCGAACCTACACATTGATTATTCCATTGCTGCTCGGTCTGATTACGTCCGTAATATATATGGCAGGGTGGGGGTAGAGGTGTGGCTGATGGGGGTTTCACTGATGGAGATGGTTTAGGATGGGGGTGGAGAATGCAGCACACTTTGCTAATGACAAAATCTATGTTTTAGAGATAATGTTCTGTTTCAAGCACCTATCTACTATTCTCCATTCGGCTTTACTTGTCAGAACTATACAGTCCACAAAGATTGATCCTGATATAAATCTCTCCAATAACTAAAGGATGGAAAAATAGATAGGTTAAATTGATTCTAGTAACTACTTTGCGCCAATCAGAAGATTTCCTAACATTTAAGGGCTCATTGTTTGAAAATTAATTTTTATGTTCATCTATTAAACACCAGTATCAGTACATAAAATCTATTCTATATAAATTCGAAGGCCTACCCAGATTTGACTGATACGCCTTGATTGCGAATGACCCCAATTGGACCGTCACTAAATTTGGTGATTTGAATAATCCCGTCCAAATGTCTACGTAAGTAAAGAAGGCCTAACCTTAAATGTCATTGTAGTGTTCTGGATGCTTCCGCAGACATGTCCAGCACGATGGGTTTTTGGTTTTGCTTTGTTTGGGCTTACAAAAGATGGAAATGTCTGGCTCACATGTCTTGGAAATATGGTTCCAGAACAGTTAAGTATTCACACGTGTAAAGCAAATTTCATCGATGATTGCTTTCTGAATCCGGGGAAGTACGACACTGGCATTGCGCATAAACTTTGATAAAAAATTGGGGCGTTTTCAAGTGCTTATTAGTGCTGTTTTTAGTGACAGCTAATGCAGAAACATGCACATTATTTAGTAAAGTAACTTTGACTGTTGATTAGTAATCTTTCACATATTGATCAAGTCGTGCTGGCAAGGTGGATTCTTCATTCTTATGGAAATCGATATAGAGATACTGATGCCATGTTATCGCCACTTGCCTGTCAGTACCACTTTAACGCTGATGTTACAAATATGTGCGTTTAGGGGCATTTCCGTTACACGATTGTGGTATACGGCCAATCACAATACCCTGGTTAACTGTCCAATCAAAGCACACCTCGCATTTCACAGCTATGAGCTTTGTAAAAGCTTTGTTCCACGTGTTTCAGAGAGGAGGGCCCAAGAGGAGATAAAAATCTACTTTATGTCTAAACTAATGTGGGTTTTAACCTTAAACGATTGATTCATATTGCTATACCTATTACAGTAATATTCATTTTAGCACTGTCATATTCCCCCTAGAAACATCCATTAAAATGAGAAACATTTGCTTTCGACTAAGCATTAAACACATTCAAGAACTCAATATTGACTTCTTTAAAGAACAAACAAACAAAACACAACCTAATTCTAGAGACCGGCCTAATATCAAGACAATAGGCGTCCTCTCTGGGCAGCATCCTGCTCAGGACCACATAGGGGTAGAGATGGGTCAGGGTAAATCCATCACGCCACACATCCTGCTTTTGCAATGGATATTCCTCTAAATATCCATTAATAGTCTTTGTCCTGTACTGTTTTTATACTGCATCATTGAACACCGCCAGCTTCCTCAGTGCTGATTTCTTTCACAGGGTTTCCTCGAACAAATGCAAGACAATGAGCTCAATTTGTTACGTGCATTGTTGCGGTACATAATGTGAGATTAAAGTCCTTGAGAAACAGGTATACGCCCAAAGCAGGTGTGAAGAATCCTGCCAAGATGTTTTCTGTTGGCGTGTCACGCTCTTGTAACGATTCTGTGGTGCAGGGTAGACGCAACAAAACATCTGCCCACATTTTTAACAGGTATAGTTTAAAATGTGCCAGGTAGATTATTTCTATCTGTATTGACCCTGAAAAGACTTTCCTTTTTCTCTGGTTTTAATGACAAACAGAAGACTAGGAATGCTGTTACAGAGTACTACTAATATGAAAACCCAAAATATGTGGAGAGGAAACGGGGAAGTGTGGCACTTCCATGGGCACAGGAAACTAACACAGTCTCATGGCTTTAATGGCATAATATACTTGATATGTGATAAAAACAACAATCCATATAAGGTTAATTCTACACATATGATACGAATATTGTAAATAAATCAGCACTCGTTTTAAAAATGTGTAACTTCAACTTTACACACTAGCCAAGAAAAAACGAAAAACTCTAAATAGTCAAAGTTGAAGATAAATCGAACAATGTAAAAAAAAAAGTGCAATATATATCGCTAAAATACAATTATAATGTGTTGTGACCAAAATAAAGGTGTCATGAACATGCAATAAAGTGACATTGTGACAATATCTTTTAAATTATCTGTATTGGCCGATAACTTTTACAGTCGGATATTTATTTTATGAAATACTTTTTCAACAACACCGTTGATTTCTGCTGTCTTACCACTATTTGACGAGTATTTTGTTCATAAAAAAGATTGGGTGAACAAGGTTGTGCAAGTTAGAATTACAAATATTGTATCCTATGTAAGTACTAATAATTGTTTTCATGTTAGCTGTGCGAAATTAATCTATTTTCAGGTCCCATTTGTGCCTTTATACGGTTTCAAGTCTGTTTTAATGCTAAGGTACATGCTACTTACTAGCAATGTTTTGCTAAAACAATTTTCTGTATGTCTCTCATTTATTTTAATTGCACAATTGGCAAAAACACTTTTTAATATCGTATAAAACCAATAATAGTCAACCATTTGTACATATTTTATGAAGTGGCTAATGCATATAAAGTCTAATTTGTACATTTTTAGGTACAGAATTGATGCTTAGTTGCGATTTTCTTAAAATTGATTCACACCATTTAAATTTGCGCAAATCCTCGTAAAATAGTTCACGATTTCCCGTGAGATCGAGCCGCCAGAACACAATGTACGTTTCCTAAGACAAAAGAACCCGGCAACTGCATAAATATAAATAATTTACTCGGTTATTGTGAAGACGCATCTGTTTGTACACACATTCACGTTTCTTTTAAAACAAATGACTCGGTTCCACATTACTGCCTTCGTCCTGACTCATGACTTTTGGCTGAAATGCCACCGCTCCTCTAGTTTACCCTTTAGTTTGCATCTCTGTCACGAGAGAAGCCATCTGAATAACTAATAGAGCCGCTGCAGAGCATTCCCATGACAAAACAGCGCACATCTCACCTTGGCATCGCATTAAAAGGCCAAACACAAAAAGCCCCAGCTGAGGCCCATCTGCTAACCGCAATCTTCAACCCCCCACAGCCCCTTAAACCGGTAACATAACCCCCTGATGCGCACACACGCACCTCTCTTATACATTAAGAGACAACATCAATATCTGTCGTCAATAGCAACAATCGGTGTGGCAACTGAACGGGATGGTGTAATCCTCCCACAATGACTCGCACAAAACATGCTGATGCTCTGATTGTCGTTCATGGTCTAAACACACCTAACTATTGAAGAAAACATGCTCAAAGTTAAAGGTCGATAAAGACCAGATAAACATGTTTACAGGTTATGGCCAAACAAAACCAATGAAGAATGTGTATTGTATTGAAGCGGATTTCAAGGTATGGAAACTGGCCTAAAGGCCGTACACAGCCTTGTTGTGTATTAACTGGAAAAACAAGATCATAACAATATGGTAGCAAAGATATATATATATACATATAACATCATTACTACATCACCGCCATACTACGGTTTAGGTGAACAAAGGAACAAATGTTCTTTATAAGATATACATCCGCTTTAAGCTTTGCTACGCTTCACAGACACAATAACCTTGTTCATTCATAACATGAGAACGTCTGGCCCGTTTACTGGTCCCAAAGAAAGCCATGAGGCTTGTTGTTACCCTGTCCATCTGACCCCTACACTGGATCAACTTTCCAGCTTTACTGAGAAACAATAATACACCAATCCTCTTAGCAAATTTCTCTTGGATGAAAGTGGAGACATACTGTCCAGTTAAGGGTGTAATGTTAGTCGAGTTTGGATAACCGTAGAATAACAAGTAGCCTTTAAAAACAATGTTTAAAATATTGGCAAATATTCATACGTTGTAGCGTGATTGATTTTTACAGCTGTGACGGTTTGGTTTAGGGGTGGTGTTAGAGAAGATGTTTCAATATAGATTTTTTAATAATAATCTTAAACTTTTGTCATACTTTTCTCAGTGTGCACTGGCAAATATGTTATTTGTAATTGTTACGTTTGTTTTAATATATCCCTAATAAAATTGTAATTTTACAGATTTTTACTGTTTTCTTAACAAGAAAATAGGGGCAGTCGTGGCCTGGTGGTTCAAGTCTTGCACTCGTGATCCGAAGGTTGCTGGTTTGAGACTCGGAACCGGTGGGAATACAACGACTGAGGTGAATCCCTTGAGCAAGAGGATTGGTGTATTATCGCCGCAGCATGGCTGCCCAATGCTCCGGTTGTGTGTTCACAGTGTGTGTGTGTTCACTTACTGGATGGGTTAAATGCAGAGCACAAATTCCAAGTATGGAACACCATACTTGGCAGCTCGTCATGTCATTTCAAGTCACGTCATATCTATAATGGCATTGATTCATAGATTTTAGCGTAATTTGCAACACCAGTGATAGTTAGGTTATTTTTGGAATTAATATGAAATGTTTCAGTGTGGATTATTTTCTAATAATATTTTTTTGTAGTATTCTCATTGTACTTTTAAAATATGTTTTTGTTATATTTTTCCGGTTTATTGATAAAACTGTAATACATTTTTTTTATTTATGTATTTTTTAAAGTTGGATGAAGTAACATGAAACTTGTTATTTACGTAGGAAAAACTGTTCACATATAGTTTTCACATTTAAGGGTTGCTCAAATCAAGTTGGTGATTTTTTTTAATGGATTATTTACAGTGTTATTTTCTGGTTTATGGTTTTTATAAATCAGGATTGTTTTACAGTATACAAAATTATAAATTTGTTTGAACGTGAACAATTTGATTGCGTTTTCTTCATTGCCTTTTTTAAAATAATAAAACACGATTCGATTCAAACACAGTACATTCATCCATGCCAATGTCAAAGGTGGTTGAGCTCCTTAAGTAACATCAGCAATGAGGAAGTGTCAGAGGAAGTAGAATGTGTGAAGACACACCATACGCACAAGCCTGTCATTCAATTTCCTCTTCTAAATGTTACCACACTTCAGCATAAACCAAGTGTTTCAAAATACTGTAACATTAATACAAGTTTGTGATGGTCAAGTGCTCCAGAAAAACGTTTTTGGACACTCAGTCGAGGTCTAGGAAAATCAGAGGATGTCAACGCAACATATTATCTTCCAATATTGTTGTTGTCAATAAGACAAAACAAAGAATGACTGATGTTCGAGATATGAGATGTAAATGACCTGCATCTGAGTTTTTATAACCTACCAGAACAGTTATTCACTCGAAGCACATTTTAGATTGATGCTGGAAAACCTAAGCTCAACTGATCCTAAACCAAGATCATGGTTCACAGGAACACACAAACCAATAAAATGTAAACCTTAAACTGACTATAAGTCACTTAATAAAGCCTTCCACATAAACAGTTTAGGATTTTAAGCTTTTAAACAACAGTAATATCAGTTAGAAAAAAATTACTCGATTATTGTCATTCCAAACCTGTATGACTTTTTTCCCTGCAAATACACAAAAGAAGATATTTTGAAGTGTGCACCCATTCACCTGCATTGGTTTTGTTTTTAAAAGGTGCCAACGTGTTTCAGTTCCCAACGTTCTACAAAATATCTTGATTTTCTGCAGAATACAGAAAGTCATGGAGGTTTAAAATGACAAGATTGTGAGTAAACATTTTTGTGCGGACTGTCATTTAAATACAAACTGCAGCCATACGCACAAGCAATAATCTTTCACCTGAAGAATGAAACAGTGGCATGTGATATAACATCAAAAGCAGATGTCTTGCGCAACCATGAAAACTGACACCTGACATAATAAGAAAAGGTGATTACAGTAAGAGCTCAGAGCACATGAACAGTTGCATGTTAGTTCTTAAACAGAAATTAAAAATGTGTAAAAGCCACACCGGAAACAAAAACTGATGTAAAAATACACCTTTAAAAGCCTCACATTTTGCATGTCACAGCTACCAATGACATTCAATTATGTAATTGTGAGATAACACAAACACACGTGATGCTTTAAAAACATGTTGACACATGTCAATGTTATCATCGGTGTCCTCAAAATCATCATTTACTGTCCTGCTTGTCATTTCAAAACTGTATGTCTTTCTTTCGCAGAACACAAAGGATACTTAGAAGATGTATTCACTTAAAATGCATGGACACAATACCAATTCAAAGGGAATAGATGCTAGTTCTTCAAATTATCTTCTTTGTGTTTCCCAAAAGAAAGTCATAGAGGTTTGAAATCACAAGAGGGAGAGTACACGATAAAATCAATTTTATTTTGGGGTGAACTATCACTTTAATACCACACAAACTGATTACATATAGTTCTCACATTAAAGGGTAGCTCGCTCAAATATAAAAGTTCTGTCATATCGCCCTTCCCTAATCCTTTAACTAACAATGAGGGTATTTTGTTAAACATAAAATGAATTTTTTTAAAGAATGGGGGATTATTAAAGACCACCATTTTTATTTTCCGATTATGACAGTCAGTGGTGTCCAAGAACTGTTAACAAGCCTTAATATAATATAATATAATATAATATAATATAATATAATCATCTACATACATCATAAAAGAGACATTTATACAGGTTTGGAAAACTCTTGACAGAATTCTCATTTTTGGGTGAATTATGATGAACACAGGGCCAGCATCTCTCTCATATCATCTCACATCATCTCACAGCATCTCTCTCACATCATCTCACATCATCTCACATCATCTCACATCATCTCACATCATCTCACATCATCTCACATCATCTCACATCATCTCACATCATCTCTCTCATATCATCTCTCTCATATCATCTCACATCATCTCTCTCATATCATCTCACATCATCTCACATCATCTCTCTCATATCATCTCACATCATCTCACAGCATCTCTCTCATATCATCTCACAGCATCTCTCTCATATCATCTCACAGCATCTCTCTCATATCATCTCACAGCATCTCTCTCATATCATCTCACATCATCTCACAGCATCTCACAGCATCTCTCTCATATCATCTCACAGCATCTCTCTCATATCATCTCACAGCATCTCTCTCATATCATCTCACATCATCTCACATCATCTCACATCATCTCACAGCATCTCTCTCATATCATCTCACATCATCTCTCTCATATCATCTCACAGCATCTCACAGCATCTCTCTCATATCATCTCACATCATCTCAAAGCATCTCTCCCATATCATCTCTCTCATTTCATCTCACATCATCTCGCATCATCTCGCAGCATCTCGCAGCATCTCGCAGCATCTCACAGCATCTCACAGCATCTCACAGCATCTCACAGCATCTCTCTCATATCATCTCACAGCATCTCATATCATCTCTCCCATATCATCTCACAGCATCTCTCTCATATCATCTCACATCATCTCACATCATCTCACATCGTCTCACATCGTCTCACATCGTCTCACATCGTCTCACATCGTCTCACATCGTCTCACAGCATATCACAGCATATCACAGCATATCAAAGCATCTCACATCATCTCACATCATCTCACAGCATCTCTCTCATATCATCTCACATCATCTCTCTCATATCATCTCACATCATCTCACAGCATCTCACATTATATCACAGCATATCAAAGCATCTCACATCATCTTACATCATCACACATCATCTCACAGCATACCAAAGCATATCAATGCATCTCACAGCATCTTACATCCTCTCATATCAAATCACAGCATCTCATATCATCTCACATCATATCAAAGCATCTCACATCATCTCACAGCATTTCAAAGCATCTCACACCATCTCACAGCATCTTACATCCTCTCATATCATAGCATCTCATATCATCTCACATCATATCAAAGCATTTCACATCATCTCATCTCACAGCATTTCATCTCACAGCATCTCATCTCACAGCATATCAAATTCTCTCACATCATATCAAAGCATCTCACATCATCTCATCTCACATCATTTCACATCATATCAAAGCATCTCATACCATTTCACATCATATCACGGCATCTCATATCCTCTCACATCATCTTAAAGCATCTCACATCATTTCACATCATTTCACATCATCTCACAGCATCTTACAGCATCTCATATCATCTCACATCATCTCACATCATTTCACATCATTTCACATCATCTCACAGCATCTCACAGCATCTCACAGCATCTTACAGCATCTTACAGCATCTCATATCATCTCACATCATTTCACATCATCTCTTATCCTCTCACATCATCTTACAGCATCTCACATCATTTCACATCATCTGACAGCATCTTATATCATCTCACATCATCTCACATCATCTCACATCAGCTCTTATCCTCTCACATCATCTTACAGCATCTCACATCATCTCACATCATCTCACAGCATCTCATATCATCTCACATCATTTCACATCATCTCACGGCATCTTATATCCTCTTACATCATCTTACATCATCTTACAGCATCTCACATCATCTCACATCATCTCATATCATCTCACATCTTCTCAAATCATCTCACCTCACAGCATCTCACGTCATATCACAGTTTCTCACAGCATCTCACATCATCTCATATAATCTCACATCATATCAAAGCATCTCACATCCTCTCATATCATCTCACATCATATCAAAGCATCTCACATCATCTCACAGCATCTCACATCATCTCACATCATCTCACATCATCTCACAGCATCTCATATCCTCTCACATCATCTCATATCCTCTCACAGCATCTCATATCCTCTCACATCATCTCATATCCTCTCACATCATCTCATATCCTCTCACATCATCTCATATCATCTAACAGCATTTCACATCATCTCACAGCATCTCACATTCTCTCACATAGTTCTGTTATGCAAACCTATTCGAAACATTTACAATCCTGAAAATAAAAGACTCATGTTCATGATGTAAAAGGATCGAATTATCAACACCTTCAAGACAACAAAGAGTGTCTATCCTTCTCTCATCTGCAGACATCTCTAAGACCTCTGCTGTCAGATCATCTAGACCTTTAGAAGACGTCTGTAAGATGTGTATGAGATGTGTGTGAGACGTCTGTGAGATGTCTGTGAGATGTCTGTGAGATGTCTGTGTGTGATGTGTGTGAGATGTCTGTGAGATGTCTGTGAGATGTCTGTGAGATGTCTGTGTGTGAGATGTGTGTGAGATGTCTGTGAGATGTGTGTGAGATGTGTGTGAGATGTGTGTGTGTGTGATGTCTGTAAGATGTGTGTGAGATGTCTGTGAGATGTGTGTGAGATGTCTGTGTGTGATGTCTGTGAGATGTGTGTCTGATGACTGTGAGATGTGTGCGAGATGTGTACGAGATGTCTGTGATGTGTGTGAGATGTGTGTGAGATGTGTGTGAGATGCGTGTGAGATGCGTGTGAGATGTCTGTGAGATGTGTGTGAGATGTGTGTGAGATGTCTGTGAGATGTGTGTGAGATGTCTGTGAGATGTCAGTGAGATGTCAGTGAGATGTGTGTGAGATGTGTGTGAGATGTCTGTGAGATGTGTGTGAGATGTCTGTGAGATGTCCGTGTGATATCTGTGAGATGTCTGTGAGATGTCTGTGAGATGTCTGTGTGAGATGTCTGTGAGATGTCTGTGTGAGATGTCTGTGAGATGTCTGTGAGATGTCTGTGAGATGTGTGTGAGATGTGTGTGAGATGTGTGTGAGATGCGTGTGAGATGCGTGTGAGATGTGTGTGAGATGTGTGTGAGATGTGTGTGAGATGTCTGTGAGATGTGTGTGAGATGTGTGTGAGATGTGTGTGAGATGTGTGTGAGATGTCTGTGAGATGTCTGTGAGATGTGTGTGAGATGTGTGTGAGATGTGTGTGAGATGTGTGTGAGATGTGTGTGAGATGTCTGTGAGATGTCTGTGAGATGTCTGTGAGATGTCTGTGAGATGTGTGTGTGTGTGTGTGTGTGAGATGTGTGTGAGATGTGTGCGAGATGTGTGTGATGTCTTTGAGATGTGTGTGTGTGTGTGTGTGTGATGTGTGTGAGATGTGTGTGTGTGATGTCTTTGAGATGTGTGTGTGTGTGTGTGTGTGTGTGTGTGTGTGTGTGTGTGTGAGATGTGTGTGTGTGAGATGTGTGAGATGTGTGTGTGTGTGTGTGTGTGTGTGTGATGTGTGTGTGTGAGATGTGTGTGAGATGTGTGTGTGTGTGTGTGTGTGTGTGTGTGTGTGTGTGTGAGATGTGTGTGTGTGAGATGTGTGTGAGATGTGTGTGTGTGATGTGTGTGTGTGTGTGTGTGTGTGTGTGTGTGTGTGTGTGTGTGTGTGTGTGTGTGTGTGTGTGTGTGTGTGTGTGTGTGTGTGATGTCTGTGAGGTGTGTGTGTGAGATGTGTGTGAGTGAGAGAGATGTGTGTGAGATGTGTGTGAGATGTGTGTGTGTGTGAGAGAGATGTGTCTGCACATCTGCACAGCACGTCACACTGAAGTGAATGATAATGACGTCACAGCGTCTGTAACTTACGTGGTCCGCAGTCCTGTCGTTCCCGGGCTGCAGGGCTGCGCGAGACGACATCTTCTCAGCTACTTCCGCTTAATTTACAACACAAGCGCATTTATTTCCGAGACACTTCCGAGAGAAGAAAGAGACGTCATGGACTCCTCAAACGATCCTCATGCTCGATCTCCTGCAGGATGAGGATTAAAGCCTTGTGCTGCTCATGTTGTGACGTGTAGACTAACACGAGATCATTGTGTCGTCATCAGGAGCGAATCCTCACACAAACACTGAAGCGGAAATGAGTTGTGAGGTCATCATGAGGAACAAAACCTCTGAATCTAAAACCCTCCCTCATAAACACACAACATCCCATAAACACACAACATCCCATAAACACACAACATCCCATAAACACACAACATCCCATAAACACACAACATCCCATAAACACACAACATCCCATAAACACACAACATCCCATAAACACACAACATCCCATAAACACACAACATCCCATAAACACACAACATCCCATAAACACACAAGTGTTCACACAGAATGAGCGTCATGTGGAGTCCCGTTAACAGATCAAACACACAGAATATAAATCTGAATAAAC
>CM065675.1:673943-698507 GCA_033220385.1 Triplophysa yarkandensis
TCTCTCTCTCTCTCTCTCTCTCTCTCACTCTGTCTCTCTCTCTCTCTCTCTCTCTCTCTCTCTCTCTCTCTCTCACTCTCTGCTCTATCGGTCTTCTGTTGCCCTGCTGACACAATCTTCTGTATGATCCCCGTTCGATTCTTTGTAATGGAAATAAGTTCAACAAATTATTAAAGAGTTTCATTCATTAACATAAACCTTTGTTGTTAAAACATTCAATACAATTTTTTCAAATAAAACACAAAGAAGATATTTTGAGAAATGCTACAGTAAAAATCAATGAGGCCAAATGTCAATGTATTTATTTTTGATAAACCTTTCCTTTAAGAATATATTTCAAATGAGTGAAAGTTGTCAATATTTTCTCGCATAAAGATCCAACTTTATGAATCATTTTTGTATGAATTTATTTAGACTTTATAATAGTTCACAACATGCAATATACAAATTTCCCTTTTTATACAAAACAACGTTGAGTTCTCAACTCAAGCTCCTCTATATATTAAATTTGATCTATTTACACATATTTACACTCTCTGTCACAATAACCCAGTCCATGTTTAGTTTTATCCCACTTCAGTCCAGAGATCAGTGGCATCCGCAGCTCCCGGCCACCATATCATCATACTGCTTCAAAACCACATTCTCATCATCATCAAAATACAGCAGATTAATACTGAAGAGTTTGTCTGGAACACAGCACGGAGTCTCAATGCCTTTGGTGAGTTTAAGGGCGTTGATGATGGACTGCACCGTGGCGTGGTTTGTCGGCCTCATGTTTTGTCCCAGAGGGAATGGACAGGAACCCTTGCAGTGGTAAGCGTTGTAGCCACGAGGCGACACAATCCAGCCAGACCAGCCGATCTCCTCAAAGTCCACATAGAGAGGCAGACGTTGACACGTCATCTCTCCGCCTTCATCGTAGTCTGTGGAGCGAGCGATGCGACGGGGCGCTGATGGCCGAGGAGGGCTGGGAAACGGAAGACTGGATGCAGTTGCAGTATCATCTGAGCCTGAAGAAATAGAATTGGGGTTTAGAACAAAGATCTTATGTAAGCCCAAAGAACAAGCGTGTATTTGTATACACAATCTCATCTGTCTGTACCTTTGAGAGCGTTCTCTAAAGCCGTGGTCCGTCGGCCGTCGTCTGTGAACAGAACCAGCATGGGCTGCTTGCTGTGATGGTGATCACGACCCGATGAGAAACGCACGGCCTTCAGATCCATGTGAATGCCTGCGAGCGTTCTAACCGTCACCAACAGACCCAGATTACTGCCCTCGTCTGCCATCCAAGATCTTACCTGAAGAAATAACACATCAAACATCATTCAAGGACAACGAGAAACTATGTATGTATTGATATCCATCGGGAACCTGAAGATCTCATCACTTCTCACAAGACGTTTCGCTCTCTTAAACCCAAGCAAACAGATACTTACAGCTTGTGTGATGGTGAAAACCTCCCAGCCATTGGAATAAATTGGAACCAGTCTGGATGACAGCAGCTTCTTCCCTTGAGAAACATTCATCTTACTGCTGTCCAGAATCTGATAGACGTTGACCTGCGGACGAGGAAACATCACATGAACATCTGGTCAGACTTTCTTGTTCTCTGTTCGATGGTTGAATGGCTTCGTAATGGACATACCTGACAGAAGTGATGTCTGTTGGACATGAGTGATGCTTGAGGTCGGAGCTTGAACAGATGAAGTTCAGCGGTGAGGATCTTCTCACTTCTGGCCACTGTTGAGAGGTTGAAGCGAAACTCAACCTGATCACTGTGCACTAAACACAGATGATGACATCGCATTAGAATAAACACGCAGTTGGACGCTTTCACACACAGCTTTTAACCCTTAAACACGTATACACATACAAATGTGATGTTCTGCATTTATCATAAAGCCTCCCTCCATGAACCTTCTGTCCAACACTTACGTTTATCAAAGAAACTGCGGACAGTGTTTCCTTCCAGAAGCGTCGGATCTCTGGTGACTCCATCCACATCAGCGATGGTGTTGTACAGGTCCAGCATGTACTGTGGAGGCTGTTTGTGTCCCCGAGACCAAGATACAGGAGGATCCTCCATACCAAACACCTCCAGAAGTCTCTTCAGAGCCTCTGAACGCACTTCTTCAGACTCGTGGTCCCACCAAAGTGGTTCTCCAGGTAATTCAGAGAAGGTCTGCAGATGCTTAATCCCAGCAGAGATGTCCAGATCATCACAGGCAACATGTTCCCAGGTGCTGCAGATCTTCTCAGATGTTCTTCAGAAGCTGGTGGTGGACAGACTGAAGCAGCTCCAGACTGCCACTGCTTTATATCATGTTGTCTGGCTCTTTGTCTCAAGCAGTCGGTCAACAGCCATAAAGAGAAGCTATTTAGTCGCAAATGTAAATCAACAATCAATGAATGAAAAGCAAATCTAATTGGAGCTGTTAACGAGGTGTGAACTGGAGCTGTGCTCCTCTGGAGAGATCATGGGAGGAAATAAGTGGTTCCGCTGAACTTTTTCAAGGGATTCTCTATGGAGAAAGTGAAGCCAGACTTTTTGGGGATGGAGATGGACACTTTGACGCACTGCTGGAGGTCAACTTGCTTTCAAATAGATCCATTAAGTGGAAGAATGGAGGATAATGTGATACAGGAACAACAGATGTTTGGACAAAGGTTTCAGCATGTGCCCTGTGTTTTCATGGTAATGGCAAACCCAGCTGCTCAAACACACAAATGCCCTCACTGGATTGGCACATATGCTAATGAAAGCATTAATGGATATTTGCATAAACGAGGCTCATTCCTCGATTAGTCTGAATCAATAGACAGTTGATGGAAGTGTGAGGGATTGTGCTGGCTCATTTTTAATGGAAAGTGTTTGTTTTCATTGGTGACTCATTACAGTGAGTTTTTATTTCCAGGTCAGTCTGACACTTAATACTAATGAACCTTAATGGCTTGAGCCCTTTTTATATTAGACAGAAAACAACTTGGATTTTCCTTTTCTTTCACTTGTTAATGTAGGGGTTTGCAATGCATAAATCCCTTGTTAAACCATCAGACTTATGATAGAAATGTCACTTTTGAAAGACCGAACATCTACAAAGACTCAAGTGGAGCCTGAGCAAATACTCTCATGTGTTTGATGTTGGAATTTAATCACACACATCCCAATTCACACACACACACACACACACACACACACACACACACACACACACACGCACACACACACACTCTCTCTCTCTCTCTCTCTCTCTCACACACACACACACACACACACACACACACACTCTCTCACACACACACACACACACACACACACACACACACACACACACACACACACACACACACACACACACACACACACACACACACACACACACACACACACACACACACACACACACACACACACACACATTTTATTATTTTATTAAGTTGTATAAAATATAATCGTCATTTTAATCAATTGGCACATTGCAACATTTGAACAAATGTAAAGACAATATAGCTTTATCTTTTGAATCATGCCAATGTCAAATGTTCAGTGCTCCCTTTTTGTGTTTGCAAAATATGAAATCTATCCGTGTAAGATTTGTAATGTTTTATTCAGGTTTACGGTGTTCTGAAGGTCCGTTTGCATATCTGACACCTCTCCGGCATTTGCATGTTTTGCTAATGTCTAAATTATAGGTTGATTTGTAATGTAATTTAAACCTGCGACGTGATTTGCATTTGTCATGCATGTCGTCCATTAATCCAAAGACTGTAAAGTCTTGACATAGATTTTATTTACAAATCATTTTTTACACAATTTACATATATTACAGATGTGATGTTTCTTTATCGTTGAGCTGCATAACTGCAGTGTTCCTTCAACATCTCCTTGAGTGTTTCCTTCGCTCATTAAGCTACATTGAGATAGGGCCATGCAACAGATTCTGAAGTCAAGTTGGATTGCAGTAGTTGGCGCTGTATTTAAGACTGACACCGACAGGAGGTGATGGCAAGGACAGTGCGGATCTGACCATGTTGACTGAGAAAAGTGTGACTCTCGTAGTCTTGTGGAACACAAGCGTTTCCTCGACCTTCAGCCCGAAGCAAACACTCACCCGAGTGTGATGCACTTCTGCACAAAAACACAAAGATAAGAGAAGAATTACAAAACACACATGTATTGGCTGCAGACACCCTTATGGAAAGCAGCTGTGTGTGTTCCATGGGGTATATATATACCATGTGTCAATGCCTTTTTATGAAATGAAACAATATTCAGAAATCTGCTTAAATGTTAATGAAACAAAGACTCGTGGTTTAGAAGAAGTTGCAATTTGTGACACATTAACTCTCTATTAACGGACACTTCAGGGTAAATTCATTGTGAGGGAGAAATATGTGAACAGGGCTTTTCTACAGTAAATTTTTATAAAGTCCTGTATAATGATTTTGACATGAAAAAAGTAAAAATGGCATTTAAAGAATTTGACTCTGTAGACACTTTTGAATAAGAAATCAAATTAAAGGGATAGTTCATATAAAAGGAAAGTTCTGTCATGAATTACTCATCATCGAGTGGTTCCACATCTGTATACATTTCTTTACTTGGTGGAACACAAATAAAAATGTCCCTATGAGATTTGTGGTATATCATTGATTACCATAGTAGTAAAAAAATGTCACCATGGTTATCAATGATGCAAAAGAAATCAACAAAATTTAAATACATTTGGAACAATAAGGATGCGATATTCATGATCAAAATGGATTTTTCCCATGGTAAATAGTTTTTATCGGTTAATAACATCATTTGCAGCGTGTTTGTACGAAATAATGTTTTACATCTCCAAACACATCTTCCATAGAGAGATCTAACCTCACATTATCAATTAAAAAACATACCAGAACAAACACAGACTACATTCAGATTCACAAGACAAAAGAAGAAATTTTCCTCCAAAAACGATGAACTATGTACAGGGTTTCGAGTACAAAAGCTGCTTCATGTACACATTGTAGTCACACCAAATATTGATTGATTTATTAAGAAGTTCATTGATGAATTAAATTAAATATGACATTATTTTTGAAACATTTTAAGTGCCTTAAACATGTTACAGTTTTGTAGCTTTATAGGTCTTGTTGACATTGTTGACAGTTCTTCTTGATTTGGATCTATTTTAATGTTATATTGATATGAGTGAGGTCAGATCTTTGTGCTGAGCACCGGCTATTGCCAAATGTCTTCTGAATAGATCAAAATCACTGGATTTATTCAAATAAAATTACTTACTTAATGTAAAGATTTAAGAGAATGTCAAATCTGTATACATTTTTTTTGTTTGGCTGAACACAGAGAAAGATATTTGGAGGAATGCTTGTGTTAAAACCATTAGTCAACTCCTACTATAGTATGGAAAATAATTTTTGATTTATTTTTCTTATGTTCAACAAAATATGAGTTTTTTTGAAGAGTGGAAAACAACATTTTTTGGGATACTTTTAACTACAATTGTCACTTTAGTTTTTTGTTCTTCTATGGTGGTCATTGGGGTCCAAGAATTGTTGGGTTAAAAGCATTCATCCAAATATCTGTCTCTGTGTTCAAATAAACATAGAATTTTTCTTTATTTCTATACAGATTTGGAGCTGAGAATAACCAGATTTTTTAAAATCTTAAAACAAATCTGTATCCTGTTTCATTAAGATATTACTGATGGTCCAAATCGTATCATTGTTACACACTGATTTAACCATATTTCATCATGTTTTATAATTAACTATATATTATAATTATAAATACATAATTACATGCTTTTATCTTGGTGTTAAATGCAAAAACAAAACAGGTTAAAATGTCTTTTCTTCTTCATAAAAATAAATATAATTATATCTTGAAATATTTTCAAGCAATATTTCTATTTTTACCTTCTGTTTTTCTCTGTAAGCGTCTGCCATTCTATATAAAAATAATGACACCTCCAATACCAAAATTCTTAAAGCAAATCCTACATGTAAAATAAAGTTTTGTGGGATTTATAGAATTTTTCATAAGAAGCAATAATAAACAGAGAGATTCCAATGTTTCTTCTTTTCATCGTGCTGAAAGGATGTTTTAAGTGTCAAAGTAAACCATGTTGTGTTTTAGTGCACACTTTAAAGGGTGTGTGTGTGTGTGTGTGTGTGTGTGTGTGTGTGTGTGTGTGTGTGTGTGTGTGTGTTTGCTTAGCTGTGTGTGAGATTGGCTGGTTTGTCGTGTACCTGAGAAGACAGCAACTCCCCGTGGTGCAGCTTCCCAAACATCTGCCCACGTCTATTTCCTGTAGGAATATTAGCAACACAAGAGAGAGAGAAAGTGAGAGAGTGAGAGAGAGAGAGAGGTTCACCACCTGCTGTTAATGTGGGACGTCCTGTTAACATGCTAAGTGCTTTGATTTGGCACCTGCAGGGACCATTTGGGGCCTCCTCACACCTTCTACCAGCACTGTGACAGACACACCAGTGTTTCCACACATCTCCATGAGCTTTATTCATTTATTTCACTGTCGGGAGAACGTTAATCTCTTAATCTTGTTATGGAAGGACTGAATATACTTGCTGATCTGCTCTGAAGGTTTACAATAAGTGAATTCTCCAATGAAATAAAGTTGATATGTTACGTTAAACCATCTCACGAGTCATTGAATGAGAATGTGGATTGGACGTTTTTGGAGATTCAGATCCTCTTTGTGTTCAGTTAATGGGGGAAATGACTGATTTCCTCTATCCAGAGGTGTGACATTTCCTTCTTTTCCAACAAATAGACGATCGAATCTTAAAACAGGATTTAGATCCAGCCAGGCCCTCTTGGTTTGTTGTATAAAAGTGTCGTATAAATGCTTATATTGTGTGTGAGCTCATGGTTGATGGTTTGTGTTGGTTTACTCACCCTGAGACTCTCCGCTTTGACTCCGTCATTATCAAACGTGATCTCATAGTGATATTCCACATACGGGATTCTGTAACAGGCCTCCATCAGTTTGCACTGAGCCACAGTCTGAATCAATTCCACTTTATTTGGAGTTTCAATGAGCGTTGAATCAAACTTTGTGGGAACGCAGGAAAGTCCCCCTGAAAAAGACAGTTTTATTCAGCACTTCAAGAGACAATTCACAAACATTGAAGATCATAACAAGATCCAAGGGTCGTCATCAGATCGTCCCTAAGTTCATCATTTCACAATGTTTATAAAAAATGTGTAGTTGCTCCATCTTTTTTCTTTTATTTTGTATTACAAAAGTAGATCCTTTGATTTTTAAGATTTGCATCTTTATTAAAAATAATTCAGGGTATTTTGCTGCTGGATAACCACAACCAAATGTTTATTTGTTTCTAAATCGTTTTGTAAAAACATCCGTTTCGAATGTGCACTTTAGCACTCAATCCAACATCTTATTTTGCATTTCATTTGAAAGATTTTTGTACATTTGAAACGCTTTGTTAACAGGGTTCAAAAGTCTATTTAGAGCCAGTGTATCTAATAACCGTTTGAGCATTCTGAATATGTGTCTGTATGTTTGTGTCTCACCCGGAGCTCCTTTCACTCCCGCACACTTGCCAGTGTCTACAACAGTCTCATATGGAGTGTCGGAGTAGTACGTTTTCAATGCCGGTGCTCGGACACATTGAATCATTCTAGCTTCACAGTGGCAGTCCTGGATGATCTCAACCTCTCGCAGACCGTCATACAACATCACTCTATCCACGCGGACGCCAGCAGGCTCACAGGTGGAGCTCAGGCCACAGGACGGAGAACCGCCGGAGGAGTCCGTGACCCCTGAGTATGATGACGATGACTCCAGCCGTTTCATCTACGACAGACATGCAGAGAGATTCATCTATGCTTGTACATGTACATTCATGTGAACATTATTCTTTTAAAACGATACACAGTATTAAAATGGTCTTTGGGCAAATTTGTGTGCAGCATTTACTTTGAGAGATGAGACATGTGTCTCTCGTCTGGTCACCTGTGGGATTTCTTTACCCTCTTGTTCCGCAGGTAATCCAGCATTGAGGAGAACCTGGAGGCCCGGAGACTGGCATCCGCCGATGCTGACTGCCCACAATGAGATTTACACACACCGACATCCACATTCACAGGACTGCCAGAAATATCTGGGACATAACACGAAACCTTTAGGCATTGAACTGAAGCAGGCGATGCAGATTTATTCTGTTATAATAACATTATTATAGCAAATAAAACAGGAGGAAACATTACATTTACATTTACATTTAGTCATTTAGCAGACGCTTTTATCCAAAGCGACTTACAATAGTCGAGGAGACAATGAAGCGGTAAATAGTCGATACAACAATAGGTGAACAAGTGCTACAACAATGTTACCGAGTTACACAGAGAGAGAAGTTACAAAAAGTATATATATATATATATATATAAAAAAAAAATTTTTTCTATGGAAACAGAATCCATAACACACACATTTATAGTACATATAGTTTTTCTTTAGAGTTACATTTCTTAAACTGTTCCTAAGTGATTATCAGTTTAATATTTGTTCTGTGCTGTAAATAGTAAAATAAATAATAAATGTTAGTTAGTAAATATATTACATTATTCTATTAGAAACTTATAAAAAAGCATTGCAGGTCAAAAAGTGTATTTTTATAGACTGTCCATTAGTAAAGTTTGTTTCTTCTGGCTATGCATAATTTGATAAAATGCTAAAATAATAAATAATAAATGTTAGTTAGTAAATATATTACATTATTCTATTAGAAACTTATAAAAAAAGCATTGCAGATCAAAAAGTGTATTTTTATAGACTGTCCATTAGTAAAGTTTGTTTCTTCTGGCTATGCATAATTTGATAAAATGCTAAAATAATAAATAAAAAAACATTACAGAAATGCACGTGTCGTTCCCTGCGCGTCCGATAGAGGGCGACAGACTCACCTCTGCCGATGTTAGTCACGTGACTCTGCCGTCTGCAGCACGCGCGCTCTGTAAACAAGTTCCTGTCCACAGAAGCTGAATCTACACAACACAAATACACAAAAACTCACAAACTACACACAAAAGTCCTCATTAATATTACTAATGAATTAAAAACATGTGATTGTACCTGTGAAAAAGCTTTGAATAAAAGTGTGTTTTTTCTTTTTATTTAATTGACCAAAAATAAATCATGTTTTATTTATATTTGTGGTTACTTTATTTATGTATTCATCTATGTATTTACTTCATTCTTATTTATTATAATTTATTATTATTTTTAATGTACAATAACTATTAGTTTTACGTTTACAATTAGTCATTTAGCAGACACTTTACTTGAATAATTTAATGATAGTCAATTAAACGAGGAATTGGACATGATTACATTTTTAACATTTTAAATTTTTAAAAAAATATTTTATGTTGAATTATGTTAATTAAATAAATTATGTTGAATTATGTTGAATTAAATTAAATAAACTGTATGGAACCGGTGTCCATGGTTTAATTGAGTAATTCAATTAAGGAATTTTTCAGTGTAATTTAAATAAATTCTCAACAAAATATTTTGTTAAATAAAATGCAATGTTGTGCCACAATATCCCCAAAAGACATGAAGATAAAAAGTTTCACAATGGATAATTTCTCATGAAGAACCACAAGTGTCACAAGATATAATCAATAATCAATAATCAATACTCACAGATTAGATATCAGTGATGAAGATATAATCAATAATCAATAATCAATCCTCCCAGATTAGATATCAGTCATGAAGATATAATCAATAATCAATGATCAATACTCACAGATTAGATATCAGTCATGAAGATATAATCAATAATCAATAATCAGTACTCACAGATTAGATATCAGTCACAAAGAATTAATCAATAATCAATAATCAATACTCACAGATTAGATATCAGTTATGAAGATATAATCAATAATCTCAGTTTAGATATCAGTCATGATGATATAATCAATAATCAATAATCAATACTCACAGATTAGATATCAGTTATGAAGATATAATCAATAATCAGTACTCACAGATTAGATATCAGTCATGAAGATATAATCAATAATCAATAAAAAATACTCACAGATTAGATATCAGTCATGAAGATATAATCAATAATCAATACTGACAGATTAGATATAAGTCATGAAGATATAATCAATAATCAGTACTCACAGATTAGATATCAGTCATGAAGATATAATCAATAATAAATGATCAGTACTCACAGATTAGATATCAGTCATGAAGATATAATCAATAATCAATGATCAGTACTCACAAATTAGATATCAGTCATGAAGATATAATCAATAATCAATACTCACAGATTAGATATCCCTCATGAAGATATAATCAATAATCAATACTCACAGATTAGAAAATTAGTCATGAAGATATAATCAATAATCAATACTCACAGATTAGATATCAGTCATGAAGAAATAATCAATAATCAATAATCAGTACTCACAGATTAGATATCAATCACAAATAATTAATCAATAATCAATAATCTCAGATTAGATATCAGTCATGAAGATATAATCAATAATCAATAGTCGCAGATTACATATCAGTCATGAAGAAATAATCAATAATCAATACTTACAGATTAGATATCAGTCATGAAGAAATAATCAATAATCAATAATCAGTACTCACAGATTAGATATCAGTCATGAAGAAATAATCAATGATCAATATTCACAGATTAGATATCAGTCATGAAGATATAATCAATAATCAATAATCAATGCTCACAAATTAGATATCAGTCATGAAGAAATAATCAATAATCAATACTCACAGATTAGATATAAGACATGAAGAATTAATCAATTATTAATAATCAATACTTGTAGATTAGATATCAGACATGAAAAAATAATCAATAATCAATACTCTCAGATTAGATATCAGTCATGAAGAATTAATCAATAATCAATGCTCAAAGATTAGATATCAGTCATGAAGATATAATCAATAATCAATACTCAAAGATTAGATATCAGTCATGAAGATATAATCAATAATCAATAATCAGTACTCACAGATTAGATATCAGTCATGAAGAATTAATCAATAATCAATACTCTAAGATTAGATATCAGTCATGAAGAATTAATCAATAATCAATACTCACAGATTAGATATCAGTCATGAAGATATAATCAATACTCAATACTCACAGATTAGATATCAGTCATGAAGATATAATCAATAATCAGTACTCACGGATTAGATATCAGTCATGAAGATATAATCAATACTCAATACTCACAGATTAGATATCAGTCATGAAGATATAATCAATAATCAATACTCACAGATTAGATATCAGCCATGAAGATATAATCAATAATCAATATTCACAGATTAGATATCAGTCATGAAGATATAATCAATAATCAGTACTCACAGATTAGATATCAGCCATGAAGATATAATCAATACTCAATTCTCACAGATTAGATATCAGTCATGAAGATATAATCAATACTCAATACTCACAGATTAGATATCAGTCATGAAGATATAATCAATAATCAGTACTCACAGATTAGATATCAGACATGAAGATATAATCAATAATCAATAATCAGGACTCACAGATTAGATATCAGTCATGAAGATATTATCAATAATCAATACTCAATACTCACAGATTAGATATCAGACATGAAGATATTATCAATAATCAATACTCAATACTCACAGATTAGATATCAGTCATGAAGATATAATCAATAATCAATAATCAATATTCACAGATTAAATATCAGTCATGAAGATATAATCAATAATCAATAATCAATACTCACAGATTAGATATCAGTCATGAAGATATAATCAATAATCAATACTCTCAGATTAGATATCAGTCATGAAGATATAATCAATAATCAATACTCACAGATTAGATATCAGTCATGAAGATATAATCAATAATCAATACTCGCAGATTAGATATCAGTCATGAAGATATAATCAATAATCAATACTCACAGATTAGATATCAGACATGAAGATATAATCAATAATCAATACTCACAGATTAGATATCAGTCATGAAGATATAATCAATAATCAATACTCACAGATTAGATATCAGTCATGAAGATATAATCAATAATAAATACTCACAGATTAGATATCAGTCATGAAGATATAATCAATAATCAATACTCACAGATTAGATATCAATCATGGAGATATAATCAATAATCAATAATCAATATTCACAGATTAGATATCAGACATGAAGATATAATCAATAATCAATACTCACAGATTAGATATCAGTCATGAAGATATAATCGATAATCAATACTCACAGATTAGATATCAGACATGAAGATATAATCAATAATCAATACTCACAGATTAGATATCAGTCATGAAGATATAATCAATAATCAATACTCACAGATTAGATATCAGTCATGAAGATATAATCAATAATCAATACTCACAGATTAGATATCAGTCATGAAGATATAATCAATAATCAATACTCACAGATTAGATATCAATCATGGAGATATAATCAATAATCAATAATCAATACTCACAGATTAGATATCAGTCATGAAGATATTATCAATAATCAATACTCACAGATTAGATATCAGTCAATAAGATATAATCAATAATCAATACTCGCAGATTAGATATCAGATATGAAGATATTATCAATAATCAATACTCACAGATTAGATATCAATCATGGAGATATAATCAATAATCAGTACTCACAGATTAGATATCAGTCAATAAGATATAATCAATAATCAATACTCGCAGATTAGATATCAGATATGAAGATATAATCAATAATCACAGATTAGATATCAGACATGAAGAATTAATCAATAATCTCAGATTAGATATCAGTCATGAAAATATAATCAATAATCAATTATCAATACTCGCAGATTAGATATCAGACATGAAGATATAATCAATAATCAATACTCACAGATTAGATATCAGACATGAAGAATTAATCAATAATCAATACTCACAGATTAGATATCAGTCATGAAGAATTAATCAATAATCAATACTCGCAGATTAGATATCAGACATGAATAAATAATCAATAATCGCAGATTAGATATGAGTCATGAAGATGTAATCAATAATAAATACTCACAGATTAGATATCAGTCATGAAGATATAATCAATACTCGCAGATTAGATATCAGACATGAAGATATAATCAATAATCAATACTCGCAGATTAGATATGCGTCATAAAGAATGAATAAATAATCAATAATCAATGCTCCCTAATTAGATATCAGACATGAATAAATAATCAATACTCACAGATTAGATATGCGTCATAAAGAATGAATAAATAATCAATAATCAATGCTCCCTAATTAGATATCAGTCATGAAGAAATAATCAATAATCAATACTCGCAGATTAGATATCAGACATGAAGAATTAATCAATAATCAATACTCGCAGATTAGATATCAGACATGAAGATATAATCAATAATCAATACTCACAGATTAGATATCAGTCATAAGGATATAATCAATAATTAATACTCGCAGATTAGATATCAGACATGAAGATATAATCAATAATCAATACTCACAGATTAGATATCAGACATGAAGAATTAATCAATAATCAATACTCGCAGATTAGATATCAGACATGAAGATATAATCAATAATCAATACTCACAGATTAGATATCAGACATGAAGAATTAATCAATAATCAATACTCGCAGATTAGATATCAGACATGAAGATATAATCAATAATCAATGCTCACAAATTAGATATCAGTCATGAAGAAATAATCAATACTCAATACTCACAGATTAGATATCAGACATGAAGATATAATCAATACTCGCAGATTAAATATCAGAGATGAAGATATAATCAATAATCAATACTCACAGATTAGATATCAGTCATGAAGATATAATTAATAATCAATAATCCATACTCACAGATTAGATATCAGTCATGAAGATATAATCAATAATCAATACTAAATACTCACAGATTAGATATCAGACATGAAGAATTAATCAATAATCAATACTCGCATATTAGATATCAGTCATGAGGATATAATCAATAATCAATACTCGCATATTAGATATCAGTCATGAGGATATAATCAATACTCGCATATTAGATATCAGTCATGAGGATATAATCAATAATCAATGCTCACAAATTAGATATCAGTCATGAAGAAATAATCAATAATAAATACTCACAGATTAGATATCAGACATGAAGAATTAATCAATAATCAATACTCGCAGATTAGATATCAGACATGAAGATATAATCAATAATCAATACTCTAAGATTAGATATCAGTCATGAAGAATTAATCAATACTCAATACTCACAGATTAGATATCAGACATGAAGATATAATCAATAATCAATACTCACAGATTAGATATCAGTCATGAAGATATAATTAATAATCAATAATCCATACTCACAGATTAGATATCAGTCATGAAGATATAATCAATAATCAATACTAAATACTCACAGATTAGATATCAGACATGAAGATATAATCAATAATCAATACTCGCAGATTAGATATCACACATGAAGATATAATCAATAATCAATAATCAATACTCGCAGATTAGATATCAGACATGAAGATATAATCAATAATCAATAATCAATGCTCACAAATTAGATATCAGTCATGAAAAAATAATCAATAATCAATACTCAATACTCACAGATTAGATATCAGTCATGAAGATATAATCAATAATCAATACTCGCAGATTAGATATCAGACATGAAGATATAATCAATAATCAATAATAAATAATCTCAGATTAGATATCAGCCATGAAGATATAAACAATAATCAATAATCAGTACTCACAGATTAGATATCAGTCATGAATAAATAATCAATAATCAACAATCAATACTCACAGATTAGATATCAGTCATGAATAAATAATCAATAATCAACAATCAATACTCACAGATTATATATCAGTCATGAAGATATTATCAATAATCAATACTCAATACTCGCAGATTAGATATCAGACATGAAGATATAATCAATAATCAATACTCAAAAATTAGATATCAGACATGAAGATATAATCAATAATCAATACTCACAGATTAGATATCAATCATGGAGATATAATCAATAATCAATACTCACAGATTAGATATCAGTCATGAAGATATAATCAATAATCAATACTCACAGATTAGATATCAGACATGAAGATATAATCAATAATCAATAATCAGTACTCACAGATTAGATATCAGTCATGAAGATATAATCAATAATCAATACTCGCAGATAAGATATCAGAAATGAAGATATAATCAATAATCAATACTCACAGATTAGATATCAGACATGAAGATATAATCAATAATCAATACTCACAGATTAGATATCAGACATGAAGATATAATCAATAATCAATAATCAATACTCACAGATTATATATCAGACATGAAGATATAATCAATAATCAATAATCAATACTCACAGATTATATATCAGTCATGAAGATATAATCAATAATCAATACTCGCAGATTAGATATCAGTCATGAAGATATAATCAATAATCAATACTCACAGATTAGATATCAGACATGAAGATATAATCAATAATCAATACTCACAGATTAGATATCAGTCATGAAGATATAATCAATAATCAATACTCACAGATTAGATATCAGTCATGAAGATATAATCAATAATAAATACTCACAGATTAGATATCAGTCATGAAGATATAATCAATAATCAATACTCACAGATTAGATATCAATCATGGAGATATAATCAATAATCAATATTCACAGATTAGATATCAGACATGAAGATATAATCAATAATCAATACTCACAGATTAGATATCAGACATGAAGATATAATCAATAATCAATACTCACAGATTAGATATCAGTCATGAAGATATAATCAATAATCAATACTCACAGATTAGATATCAGTCATGAAGATATAATCACTAATCAATACTCACAGATTAGATATCAATCATGGAGATATAATCAATCATCAATAATCAATATTCACAGATTAGATATCAGTCATGAAGATATTATCAATAATCAATACTCAATACTCACAGATTAGATATCAGTCATGAAGATATTATCAATAATCAATACTCACAGATTAGATATCAATCATGGAGATATAATCAATAATCAGTACTCACAGATTAGATATCAGTCAATAAGATATAATCAATAATCAATACTCGCAGATTAGATATCAGATATGAAGATATAATCAATAATCACAGATTAGATATCAGACATGAAGAATTAATCAATAATCAATTATCAGTACTCAAAGATTAGATATCAGTCATGAATAAATAATCAATAATCACTAATCAGTACTCGCAGATTAGATATCAGACATGAAGATATAATCAATAATCAATACTCACAGATTAGATATCAGACATGAAGATATAATCAATAATCAATAATCAATACTCACAGATTAGATATCAATCATGGAGATATAATCAATAATCAATACTCACAGATTAGATATCAGTCATGAAGATATAATCAATAATCAATACTCACAGATTAGATATCAGACATGAAGATATAATCAATAATCAGTACTCACAGATTAGATATCAGTCATGAAGATATAATCAATAATCAATACTCGCAGATTAGATATCAGACATGAAGATATAATCAATAATCAATACTCACAGATTAGATATCAGACATGAAGATATAATCAATAATCAATACTCACAGATTAGATATCAGACATGAAGATATAATCAATAATCAATAATCAATACTCACAGATTAGATATCAGACATGAAGATATAATCAATAATCAATAATCAATACTCACAGATTATATATCAGTCATGAAGATATAATCAATAATCAATACTCGCAGATTAGATATCAGTCATGAAGATATAATCAATAATCAATACTCACAGATTAGATATCAGACATGAAGATATAATCAATAATCAATACTCACAGATTAGATATCAGTCATGAAGATATAATCAATAATCAATACTCACAGATTAGATATCAGTCATGAAGATATAATCAATAATAAATACTCACAGATTAGATATCAGTCATGAAGATATAATCAATAATCAATACTCACAGATTAGATATCAATCATGGAGATATAATCAATAATCAATAATCAATATTCACAGATTAGATATCAGACATGAAGATATAATCAATAATCAATACTCACAGATTAGATATCAGACATGAAGATATAATCAATAATCAATACTCACAGATTAGATATCAGTCATGAAGATATAATCAATAATCAATACTCACAGATTAGATATCAGTCATGAAGATATAATCAATAATCAATACTCACAGATTAGATATCAGTCATGAAGATATAATCACTAATCAATACTCACAGATTAGATATCAATCATGGAGATATAATCAATCATCAATAATCAATATTCACAGATTAGATATCAGTCATGAAGATATTATCAATAATCAATACTCAATACTCACAGATTAGATATCAGTCATGAAGATATTATCAATAATCAATACTCACAGATTAGATATCAATCATGGAGATATAATCAATAATCAGTACTCACAGATTAGATATCAGTCAATAAGATATAATCAATAATCAATACTCGCAGATTAGATATCAGATATGAAGATATAATCAATAATCACAGATTAGATATCAGACATGAAGAATTAATCAATAATCAATTATCAGTACTCAAAGATTAGATATCAGTCATGAATAAATAATCAATAATCACTAATCAGTACTCGCAGATTAGATATCAGACATGAAGATATAATCAATAATCAATACTCACAGATTAGATATCAGACATGAAGAATTAATCAATAATCAATACTCGCAGATTAGATATCAGACATGAATAAATAATCAATACTCACAGATTAGATATCAGTCATGAAGAATTAATCAATAATCAATACTCGCAGATTAGATATCAGACATGAATAAATAATCAATAATCGCAGATTAGATATCAGTCATGAAGATGTAATCAATAATAAATACTCACAGATTAGATATCAGTCATGAAGATATAATCAATACTCGCAGATTAGATATCAGACATGAAGATATAATCAATAATCAATACTCGCAGATTAGATATCAGACATGAATAAATAATCAATACTCACAGATTAGATATGAGTCATAAAGAATGAATAAATAATCAATAATCAATACTCGCAGATTATATATCAGTCATGAAGATATAATCAATAATCAATACTAAATACTCACAGATTAGATATCAGACATGAAGAATTAATCAATAATCAATACTCGCAGATTAGATATCAGACATGAAGATATAATCAATAATCAATACTCACAGATTAGATATCAGACATGAAGAATTAATCAATAATCAATACTCGCAGATTAGATATCAGACATGAAGATATAATCAATAATCAATGCTCACAAATTAGATATCAGTCATGAAGAAATAATCAATACTCAATACTCACAGATTAGATATCAGACATGAAGATATAATCAATAATCAATACTCGCAGATTAAATATCAGAGATGAAGATATAATCAATAATCAATACTCACAGATTAGATATCAGTCATGAAGATATAATTAATAATCAATAATCCATACTCACAGATTAGATATCAGTCATGAAGATATAATCAATAATCAATACTAAATACTCACAGATTAGATATCAGACATGAAGATATAATCAATAATCAATACTCGCAGATTAGATATCACACATGAAGATATAATCAATAATCAATAATCAATAATCGCAGATTAGATATCAGACATGAAGATATAATCAATAATCAATAATCAATGCTCGCAAATTAGATATCAGTCAAGAAGAAATAATCAATAATCAATACTCAATACTCACAGATTAGATATCAGTCATGAAGATATAATCAATAATCAATACTCGCAGATTAGATATCAGACATGAAGATATAATCAATAATCAATAATAAATACTCACAGATTAGATATCAGTCACAAATAATTAATCAATAATCAATAATCTCAGATTAGATATCAGCCATGAAGATATAAACAATAATCAATAATCAGTACTCACAGATTAGATATCAGTCATGAATAAATAATCAATAATCAACAATCAATACTCACAGATTAGATATCAGTCATGAATAAATAATCAATAATCAACAATCAATACTCACAGATTATATATCAGTCATGAAGATATTATCAATAATCAATACTCAATACTCGCAGATTAGATATCAGACATGAAGATATAATCAATAATCAATAATCAATACTCACAGATTAGATATCATTCATGAAGATATAATCAATAATCAATAATTAATACTCACAGATTAGATATCAGACATGAAGATATAATCAATAATCAATACTCACAGATTAGATATCAGACATGAAGATATAATCAATAATCAATAATCAATACTCACAGATTAGATATCATTCATGAAGATATAATCAATAATCAATAATCAATACTCACAGATTAGATATCAGACATGAAGATATAATCAATAATCAATACTCACAGATTAGATATCAGACATGAAGATATAATCAATAACCAATACTCACAGATTAGATATCAGACATGAAGATATAATCAATAATCAATAATCAATACTCACAGATTAGATATCATTCATGAAGATATAATCAATAATCAATAATCAATACTCACAGATTAGATATCAGACATGAAGATATAATCAATAATCAATAATCAATACTCACAGATTAGATATCATTCATGAAGATATAATCAATAATCAATAATCAATACTCACAGATTAGATATCAGACATGAAGATATAATCAATAATCAATAATCAATACTCACAGATTAGATATCATTCATGAAGATATAATCAATAATCAATAATCAATACTCACAGATTAGATATCATTCATGAAGATATAATCAATAATCAATAATCAATACTCACAGATTAGATATCATTCATGAAGATATAATCAATAATCAATAATCAATACTCACAGATTAGATATCAGACATGAAGATATAATCAATAATCAATAATCAATACTCACAGATTAGATATCATTCATGAAGATATAATCAATAATCAATACTCACAGATTAGATATCAGACATGAAGATATAATCAATAATCAATAATCAATACTCACAGATTAGATATCATTCATGAAGATATAATCAATAATCAATAATCAATACTCACAGATTAGATATCAGACATGAAGATATAATCAATAATCAATAATCAATACTCACAGATTAGATATCATTCATGAAGATATAATCAATAATCAATAATCAATACTCACAGATTAGATATCAGACATGAAGATATAATCAATAATCAATAATCAATACTCACAGATTAGATATCATTCATGAAGATATAATCAATAATCAATAATCAATACTCACAGATTAGATATCAGACATGAAGATATAATCAATAATCAATAATCAATACTCACAGATTAGATATCAGACATGAAGATATAATCAATAATCAATAATCAATACTCACAGATTAGATATCATTCATGAAGATATAATCAATAATCAATAATCAATACTCACAGATTAGATATCAGACATGAAGATATAATCAATAATCAATAATCAATACTCACAGATTAGATATCATTCATGAAGATATAATCAATAATCAATAATCAATACTCACAGATTAGATATCAGACATGAAGATATAATCAATAATCAATAATCAATACTCACAGATTAGATATCATTCATGAAGATATAATCAATAATCAATAATCAATACTCACAGATTAGATATCAGACATGAAGATATAATCAATAATCAATAATCAATACTCACAGATTAGATATCAGACATGAAGATATAATCAATAATCAATAATCAATACTCACAGATTAGATATCATTCATGAAGATATAATCAATAATCAATAATCAATACTCACAGATTAGATATCAGACATGAAGATATAATCAATAATCAATAATCAATACTCACAGATTAGATATCATTCATGAAGATATAATCAATAATCAATAATCAATACTCACAGATTAGATATCAGACATGAAGATATAATCAATAATCAATAATCAATACTCACAGATTAGATATCATTCATGAAGATATAATCAATAATCAATAATCAATACTCACAGATTAGATATCAGACATGAAGATATAATCAATAATCAATAATCAATACTCACAGATTAGATATCATTCATGAAGATATAATCAATAATCAATAATCAATACTCACAGATTAGATATCAGACATGAAGATATAATCAATAATCAATAATCAATACTCACAGATTAGATATCAGACATGAAGATATAATCAATAATCAATAATCAATACTCACAGATTAGATATCATTCATGAAGATATAATCAATAATCAATAATCAATACTCACAGATTAGATATCAGACATGAAGATATAATCAATAATCAATAATCAATACTCACAGATTAGATATCAGACATGAAGATATAATCAATAATCAATAATCAATACTCACAGATTAGATATCATTCATGAAGATATAATCAATAATCAATAATCAATACTCACAGATTAGATATCAGACATGAAGATATAATCAATAATCAATAATCAATACTCACAGATTAGATATCATTCATGAAGATATAATCAATAATCAATAATCAATACTCACAGATTAGATATCAGACATGAAGATATAATCAATAATCAATAATCAATACTCACAGATTAGATATCATTCATGAAGATATAATCAATAATCAATAATCAATACTCACAGATTAGATATCAGACATGAAGATATAATCAATAATCAATAATCAATACTCACAGATTAGATATCAGACATGAAGATATAATCAATAATCAATAATCAATACTCACAGATTAGATATCATTCATGAAGATATAATCAATAATCAATAATCAATACTCACAGATTAGATATCAGACATGAAGATATAATCAATAATCAATAATCAATACTCACAGATTAGATATCATTCATGAAGATATAATCAATAATCAATAATCAATACTCACAGATTAGATATCAGACATGAAGATATAATCAATAATCAATAATCAATACTCACAGATTAGATATCATTCATGAAGATATAATCAATAATCAATAATCAATACTCACAGATTAGATATCAGACATGAAGATATAATCAATAATCAATAATCAATACTCACAGATTAGATATCATTCATGAAGATATAATCAATAATCAATAATCAATACTCACAGATTAGATATCAGACATGAAGATATAATCAATAATCAATAATCAATACTCACAGATTAGATATCAGACATGAAGATATAATCAATAATCAATAATCAATACTCACAGATTAGATATCATTCATGAAGATATAATCAATAATCAATAATCAATACTCACAGATTAGATATCAGACATGAAGATATAATCAATAATCAATAATCAATACTCACAGATTAGATATCAGACATGAAGATATAATCAATAATCAATAATCAATACTCACAGATTAGATATCATTCATGAAGATATAATCAATAATCAATAATCAATACTCACAGATTAGATATCAGACATGAAGATATAATCAATAATCAATAATCAATACTCACAGATTAGATATCATTCATGAAGATATAATCAATAATCAATAATCAATACTCACAGATTAGATATCAGACATGAAGATATAATCAATAATCAATAATCAATACTCACAGATTAGATATCATTCATGAAGATATAATCAATAATCAATAATCAATACTCACAGATTAGATATCAGACATGAAGATATAATCAATAATCAATAATCAATACTCACAGATTAGATATCAGACATGAAGATATAATCAATAATCAATAATCAATACTCACAGATTAGATATCATTCATGAAGATATAATCAATAATCAATAATCAATACTCACAGATTAGATATCAGACATGAAGATATAATCAATAATCAATAATCAATACTCACAGATTAGATATCAGACATGAAGATATAATCAATAATCAATAATCAATACTCACAGATTGGATGAACTATGCTGAGCAGAAGAAACACCAGAAGTAAATCCATGTTCATCTCTCTCTGGTCTCTCTCTGGTCTCTCTCTCTGGTCTCTCTCTGGTCTCTCTCTCTGGTCTCTCTCTGGTCTCTCTCTCTCTGGTCTCTCTCTGGTCTCTCTCTCTCTGGTCTCTCTCTCTCTGGTCTCTCTCTGGTCTCTCTCTCTCTGGTCTCTCTCCGATCTCTCTCTCTCTGGTCTCTCTCTGGTCTCTCTCTCTCTGGTCTCTCTCTCTCTGGTCTCTCTCCGGTCTCTCTCTCTCTGGTCTCTCTCCGGTCTCTCTCTCTCTGGTCTCTCTCTGGTCTCTCTCTCTCTGGTCTCTCTCTCTCTCTGGTCTCTCTCTCTCTGGTCTCTCTCTCTGGTCTCTCTCTCTCTGGTCTCTCTCTCTCTCTCTCTCTGGTCTCTCTCTCTCTGGTCTCTCTCTCTCTCTCTCTGGTCTCTCTCTCTCTGGTCTCTCTCTCTCTCTCTGGTCTCTCTCTCTCTGGTCTCTCTGGTCTCTCTCTCTCTTTCTCTCTCTCTCTCTCTGGTCTCTCTCTCTCTGGTCTCTCTCTCTCTGGTCTCTGGTCTCTCTCTCTCTGGTCTCTGGTCTCTCTCTCTCTGGTCTCTCTCTCTCTGGTCTCTGGTCTCTGGTCTCTCTCTCTGGTCTCTCTCTCTTTGCTGGGATGTGTGCCGTGTGTCAGGCTTTTATACTGACCTCCTCTCCTCGTCTCTCTGTTAAATGAATGAGAGACAAGTAATCAAATTTCCATCATTGGGAAGCCTGCTGTGTGGTGACAGGAACATCAAAGAGAACGTCTTGCGTTTGACGGTGAGATCCGTGCCCATCCTTCACTAATGAAGTGCTTAAGAGACTTTAAGCGGCTCTCGTTCAAAGGTATTAATCATCTTTTATCTCAGGGGGAAGGTGTTTAACACCTCCACTTTAAACACAACACTCTCAAAGCTCCGGCCCCCTATAGAGAGAGAGGACAGCCCAGGCTTTGTGTTTATTCAACATCAGGACAAATGGTGTCTCAAGACTCCCTGTATATCTCAGATCTGAAGCTCTTGAACATCCATTCTTAATCATTGACATCTTACAGACGTCTTCTGGAGGTCTGGATGACATCTGATAGCAGACGTCTCAGCGATGAGTCTTGCGGATGTCCTGCAGATGCAAAGAAGATGCAATGTGATTGACATTTAAAATACAAAATGAGTTTTCTAGTTTCGGTGTGTTGATGCGTTCGTCCTTCAGAGCAGTTTTCACCTCGTTCATGATCTCCTCACAAACACACGCGTGATACCATCACGGTTTCATCCGCTAATCT
>CM065675.1:699007-731507 GCA_033220385.1 Triplophysa yarkandensis
AGAGAGACCAGAGAGAGAGAGGACCAGAGAGAGAGAGACAGAGAGAGAGAGACCAGAGAGAGAGAGACCCAGAGAGAGAGAGAGAGAGAGAGACCAGAGAGAGGAGAGACCAGAGAGAGAGAGACCAGAGGAGAGAGAGACCAGAGAGAGAGAGAACCAGAGAGAGAGAGACCAGAGAGAGAGAGACCAGAGAGAGAGAAGAGAGAGAGAGAGAGAGCGAGAGAGACCAGAGAGAGAGAGACCCAGAGAGGAGAGAGACCAGAGAGAGAGAGACCAGAGAGAGAGAGAGAGAGAGACCAGAGAGAGAGTGTCACTTTCACTTTACATGTTTCTGTAGTTACTGTAATTATTGTATTAAATATCATTTATATATAATTATAAATGACCTAATTCTTTGGATGTAACTTCTTGATATTTGAGTCATTATCTATAAATAACTTTAAATGAATGCATTATTGATACATTGTAGGATTAGTTCCAGGTGTGGTGTAAGGTCACACCTGTAAAGATTCTTCTAATAGGTTTCATTACAGTCGTCATATCATAAACATTCTCTAGTTAGTATCTAAGGACAGTATTATTCTTATTTCTAAAGATAAGATCTCAATACTTGACCGTTTTGAACATTTGGTTCTGTGTGAATGTTAACGTCATCACATCTAATGTTGAGAAGTTTTATTATTCTCTGCTCTCCACGTGAAATGGAATTTCATAATGTCAACACGTTGACAGATGTAACACTTGGCGTGTTTTTAAAACAATATATTCGTCTCATCATGCTCCAATGAAAGCATCATGTGTCACTGAAACACGAAGCCAAAGGATCGACGTTATAGGTTTGGCTTGATGTCGTCATGTTCACTTTGTACAGACTGCAGTATGTGGTTCGGTTGTTTCGCACTTGTCTAACCTCTTGAGTTAAGTCATCATGATTTAGGAGTGTTCTCTTTAGGGGTATTTTAAACACTGAAAAATGTTGAGATTGGACGATCATCCAGAACAGAAGTGTTAAGAAGCATGCAAACAGACCATCAGGAGTTGTGTACAGCAAACATAACATCAGAGCTCTTCAAAGAAGTGAGTTTTATGTTTAATAGAACTTACTGATCAAATAACATACTGTATAAAAACATGAATTAGTACACATTTTTATACTTCTTTATTTCTTATGACAAAGTTCAACATACTAGGTTGTTAAATTTTGTTTTAGTATTGTTTCTCGTGACACAAACTTTTGTCAGGCTCTGAAAAATAAGAAAAGGTTAATATCTTTGAACCTAAATACTTCAACAAATATTACTGTCGTATTGATTAAAAGTGAATATAAACTTGTTCTCAAGGTTTCATTTTCTTCATAAAAATGAGAATAGGAACAATATTTAATTTGAAATTTGGGGGAAACTATTTTACTAGTTCTAACAATAAAAAGAATCATTTACCTAAACACACACATATATATTATATATATATATATATATATATATATATATATATATATATATATTATATAATATATATATATATGTGTAAATAGTGAATAAAAAATGCTCTTTGAAATGGTCTCTTATTTGTTTCCGATGATTTGTCTTACTTTACAATAGCTGGAGAAAATTTGATTAAAACACAATTATTTATTCAGCTCAAAACTCAAGGTTTCTCTTAGATGGAATCTGCGGGAGCTTAAAAGCACAATACTTCGCATTTTCTGTGTATGTAGATTTATAAGAAATATTTTTTTCCTATCACAACATGTCTGCTTTGTGTCCAAAACATTTAATATTATCTGAGCATGTATTTTTTGTCTTGTAATAGTACACACAGAGAACTGAGATCATCACCTGGGTGTTCTTCTATCTCTGGGTTTAATTCCAGACTCTTTTGCACTCATGAGTCTATCACAGGTGAGATTTTGCATAATATCATTATTAACTCATCACCTCGTCATTCTTAAACTATATGTTCGCTTGCTCTATCAAAAGCAAGACTTGTTTATTAACTTATCCTGTTTTCTTCTTAAATGCAGAATTTGTTTGAGTTTAATTAAAGATTCATTTACAGATCCCATTGAGATCCACAAACAGAAGCTGGAGTTATGGTTCAATCACCTTCCTCAAGAGGAGAAGCAGTTCGGTGGGTATTTTTCCCCTGAAACCATGCACGTTGAGCCGCTCATCCTCGAGCATCATCCTGATGAAGATCGAGGTCTACCGCTGAGTCCCTCTAAGTCAAACGTAAAGGTGTCCACACGTCCATCTCTTACTGTAGAGCAGCTCTTTAAACCCGGCCATGCCGAAAAGAAGGGACGAGGACTGAACGTCTTGCTCTATGGAGCCGTCGGCACAGGGAAAAGTACTGTTGTCCGTAAACTGGTGCTGGATTGGTGTGCTGGATCTGCTTTGTCCCAGTTCAAACTTTTGTTACCTTTCTCCTGTGAAGACCTCTCGCATTTATCCAAACCAACTTCACTCCGAGACCTCGTGGGGAGAAAGTACATGCACCTTCGCCGGACACCATATCTCAGTGGAGATGGTGACAAAGCAAAGGATGTCCTGTTTATCTTTAATGGAATGGAGAAGATGAAGCTGGACTTTCGAATAGGCTCGACAGAGCTTTGCAGCGATCCAAATGAAGCTCTCCAATCAGGAGCCGTTGTGGTTAATCTGCTGAGGAAGTATCTCCTGCCTGAGGTTTGATTCTTCCTGAAATTTTGCATGATTTTAAGTCAAATCTGTTGGTCTAATAGTTTCCTAATAGTCTCTCTGATGATAAGAATCTGATGTGTTAAATAAATATGTTAAACAAATACATTTAAAATGTAATAGGTCCCATGGAACAGAGTTAAGAACATTCACTTTAGGTTAAAGAGTTTCATTTGGAATTTAAAAACATCACTTTACATAACATCGCCAAATACTTAAACTTACCAAATATTTATTTTTTTATATAAAAAAGACTGTTATTTTTAGACTGTTACCTTTTATTTTTAACCTTTATGTGGTTAAATTGTTGACATTTCTTTAGTATATTTTTTAATTAACAAATTGTAAAAAAATAAAGATTTTTAATATAAATGTTTGATTTTATTTCCAAAAAATCTTTAGAAATCTTAAGTTTCTCACAAAATGTTTGTATTCAATATCGTTTGAGGGAACAAATTCAGCTGGCTTAAGTGACATTATCCCTCTTCACATTTTTGTCCTTTTCCATTGTGTGATTAGAAAAAAAATATTTTATACAAACAACACATAAGCTTTGAAGCTTAGAATTGAATATTAAAAAAACGCTCAGAACAATATAATAAAATGATAGGGTAATACCTGATAAATATATAAATCCATTAAAACATATAATAAAATAAATCAATCACAAAATGTTCTTTCATTTGTTTCACAGGCCAGCATATTAGTCACAACCAGATTGTCTTCCGTGGACAGAGTTCCCAAAAAATACGTGAACCGCTTCGTACAGATTTGTGGCTTCAACGATCCTGAAAGGCAGAGAGCTTACTTCACCAGCAGACTTCTGCAACAGAACCCAGAGAAGCCGGGAAGAATGGCCGAATCGCTCATAGAGATGCTTTACCTAAACCTACAGCGAGAGAGTCAGTTAGCCACAGCGTGCTTCTTACCATCTTACTGCTGGCTTACATGTGCCACACTTCACCTGCTGCACTTCACTGATGCAAAGGCACCAATCCGTACCCTCACAGGCATCTACACGAGCTTCATGAGACTCAACTTTGGAGGAGAGGTGATAGCTACCGATGGAAATGTGTCTTCACAAGATCAGCAGAATTCCCTCATGCTATACCTAGTCCGTACAGTTGGGAAGCTGGCGTTTGATGGGATCACAAACAAGCGCACGTCCTTTTCCATTGAAGATCTAGAGCAGTGGGTTGGAGGTAAGACCAAGACCGATGAGGAGCTCCGGCAACTGGCGGTTTTTCGCACAGACGTTCTTGACTTCTTCTTGGTGCCGAGCGACGACTCGAATCCCGAGTCAGGTGACAGACGCTACGTGTTCGCCGTACCTGCCATGCAGGAATATTTTGCTGCTCTTTATGTCGTTCTTGGTGAAAACAAAACCGCCCTGGAGAAGATGACCAGGCAGATATCCGAGGTGTTCGGGCAGGCTGGTGAGGACATAACAAACTTGCTGAGCATTCTTTCCAAAGTCATACCTTTCCGCATCTTTGCCATTTTTAACTTGCTGAAGTTGTTCCCGAAACTCTTTGAACGAGTCAACAGCCACAGCAGAGGACGCATCGCTCACACCATGGCGGCGGAAATGTTTCGTTCAGAGGACAGCTTCAATGAAGATGTTCTGGACCAGGTGGAACAAAGTCTGCTGGGAGTTCATGGTCCCCAACCGCAGGTAGAAAGTGACACCAGGGCGTTTGAGCTTTACCCAATCTTCATGGGTGGACTTCTTCACTATGGCAACAGGAGACTGTTGGGGCAGCTAGGATGCGACATCAAGAGTCAAACAGTGGCGCAGATCACCAGGTCGCTGAGGAAACATCTGATCAAGGAGAGTCGTAAGAAACAGCCTCCCGAGGAGCTGATGGACCTTCTGGTTCTGCTTTATGAGTTCCAGAACCCTCGACTTACAGCCGAAGTCCTTCAGTCCATCAAGACCCTCAACTTATCTACTGTACGCATGACACCTCTTAAGTGTTTTGTGCTCAGCACAGTTCTGGGATGCACTCGCTCCAGCTTTTATCTGGATGAGCTCAACCTTTCCTCCTGTCACATCACTCCAGACCTTCTGCAGATGCTCTGGCCGGCCTTCCATCATACTAGCAACCTCAAGTGAGCGCTTGTATCAAACTACCAATGTTTTACCTCTGTTAAGCACTTAGGGGTTTGCTTTTAAATACACAGATGAATATCCAATAAAGAAATTTGAATATGTACCATTTTGCAAACTGTACACAACAGGGATCCAGAAGCACCTCCTCTTTAGCCTTTTTATTACGTTAATTATGTTAATTTTAGGATATTCAATTTAAATTTAATTTAATTTTATATGTTCTATTTTGTTGTTACCTTTTTTAGAAATTGCTTCTAAATACATTTAGTATTTTTTTAGTAAGTTTTTTTTTGTTAATCACACAACATAAGTTTTTTTTTTTAGTAAGTTAGTTTTTGTCAAACCCACATGTTTACAATGTTCTGCATCTTGTTAAGTGTAAGCTGTGATTTGTTTAACCTTAACTTGTGTTTTACATCACAGAGGCGACAAGGGTTATTTGTTGCCTCTTAAAGTGATAGTTCACCCAAACATTCTGACTTTATTTACTCAACCTCTTGTCATTTTAATCCTATATGGCTTTAGAAGATACTTCGAAGATTTTTGCTTATTGAAAACCAATGGTCTATTATTGTATAAACTAAAAGTTGATAAACACAATTTAAATAACATTCTTCGAAATATCTTCCTTTGTAAAAAAAGAAAAAGTTAGTCATAAATGGTTAAAAAAAGAGAGAGAGTTTTTACTTTTGGTGAACTATTTCTTTCAAATTAATTCAATTCATATTATTTTTAACTTTTGTTTGATGCTGATTGTATGAAGTTGTTGTGCTGCAGAATACAATCAATAATTTATTTCTAAACACATTAACCTGATTAGTTATTGATTTCCACCCATGAAATCAAGAAACTAATAGCATGTGTGTGTATTTTGTGTTTGTGTGTGTGTGTTCAGTCTCCGGTTTAACAGCCTGGGTTCCGAGTCCTGCCTTCTTCTGCGAGATCTGCTATTAGATCCCAACTGTACAATTAAATCATTACAGTAAGACTACTTTCTAAAGCAACACTTGTTTTACATTTAGTTTATCGTTAATAGGGTAGTGCACACAAGATAAAAGATCAAATATATTTTAGGAAATGTCCCTGTGGTTTAAAGTCCATACTATGGATGTCATTGGAGTGTTGTGTGGTTACCAACATTCTTCAAAATATCTTCTTTGTGACCTTAAGAAAAAAATCTCAAAATGACACAAGGGCGAGCGAGCTTTTATAATTTGGTAAACTATCCTTTTAACGGTGGCAGGTGATCAACAAATGATTTGTTTGTGTTTTTTCCTAGAAATGAAACGGAAAGAGAACGTTTTTTCTCACAATGTGGCATTAATGTGTTTCCTGTGTATGAACTTCCTGTTGCTCTGATGACAGGTTGTGTGATAACCACTTGACGGACGCAGGCGTCAGTCATCTACTCGAGGCTCTGTCCGGAAACAAATCTCTTCAGCATTTGTCTCTGATGCACACTAGTCTCGGAGACTCATCGGCTCATCTGCTGGCCGACAGACTGAACCAGCACGATGTTCTGAAGGAACTGAACGTGGCCTACAACAATATAGGAGACAGTGCAGCACTCACACTGGTCGATGCTTGTCGAGAACATCCCAGCATTCACACAGTACAGTGAGTCACAATATCAGCACATTGAGTTTCTTTTATATCCCACAAAATGTTAAGAGCTATTTTCTGCTCATAATTCTTCACAGTTTGTACCTGAACCAGCTTACTGACGTGGGTAAGCAGTCGCTCTACGTGCATGGCGATCCTCGGGTGAAGGAAGGAAGACGGGTGAAGGTTCTGGCATCTGTGACGGAGGGCTCTGACATCTCTGACGACTGGCACCCCATTCTGAGCATCATTGGAAAAAACTCACTGTCCTGGGAGAGGAAGCGCGTACATGAACAGCTTCTTGTCTTCCTGAAAGATCTGGAATGGGGTCGGAAGCAGCACTCGAGCTTCTGGAAGAAACTGCACTTCCGAAGAGTGGAAAGCGTTGTGAGACAAACCCTTCGAGCGCTGGAGATGAGTAGTGATACTGGAACAGGGTCAGGGACAAAATGACTGGAATTTTCTTATTGTCAGCGTACATTTAGGAACAAATACACAAAAAAGATTGTTTGAAGAAAAACAATGGTCCTCATTCGAACAAAACCAAGGCAAAACGATCGGGATCAACAGTGTTCTTTGTGAAAAATCTTCATGATATCTTCTTTTGTGTTCTGCAGAAGAAAGTCATAGAGGTTTGAAGTAAAACAGCGTTAAGTGAACTATCACTTTAAAGAAAGTTTCCCAGACACCTGGCATTTATTAGTTTTTTTTTTTTTCTTTGAGAGTGAGAATCACTTATACATTATGTGTCAGTTGTGTTTATAGTTTATCTTTACTTTTGCATTCAGTCACATTGAGAAAACACTGTGATATTCAAATTTGATTTTACTATTTGACAGAAAAAGCTTTAGAAAAGCTTAGATTACTGCTTGAAAACTGCATCTTGTTGCACTTTATTGTTGCCACGTGAATCCATTTCTTATGCTTGTGTTCAATGAGAATTAAGGGTGCTTTAATATTATGTACAGAAACATGTTTTACCATTTATTTGACCAGATCTGTGTATAGTTTAAGAACTATGGTACACAAATAAGTTAAGACTAATATGCTCACAATATGATTGTGCAATACGACCATATCATAATGCATCTTTATGCCTTGATGTCAGCAGAAAACAAATGTTAATTGTGAACTTTGCGACAGGAAGTTGTACAAATGAAGCAAAATAAAAATATGGACTGCTTTGAGAATTTCATGTTGTAATTGATATGATTTTTTTTAAAACGCAGGCAAACTGAAGGTTATAGTTATTATTTTGCATTCATTTCAGTTAATTTACAACGCATATGTAACGTTACTTAAGGTCTGATAATGACGGACTCATAAACCTCAGATTAAATATTAATCTCCAGTATGTTATTGTGTTGGAACTAGGAGGAGTCATAGTGACAAATCCATTCTAATGCTTCATTTCAATGTGTACCTTGCCCCTCACCAAAGCCCAGAACTCAACAGCTAGATCATGAGATTCACAACAGGTAAATTACCGCCATTTACCTTATAAACCGATGTTCTCGCTTGATTTCATTGCTCTGTTGGTTATGTAGAGGTCAGACAAGATCAATGTTGTGTTACAGTGGTGCACTTAAAAAAGAAAGACAAAGAAAAAGTGCTTTATCCATACGTGTGTGTTTGTTGTAGGGATTTTCAATATGTATAGTATGTATATTTCTACTTATACAATAAAAAATTGGTTTGTTTCACTCATAATTTAAATAAAGACAAAATACTGTATTTAGTATACACCAAGTAAACAGACTGAATGAGGATTTCCCACCTGAAACATTATAAAAAAGGAATATGATTCATACAATTGTACAGGATTGTAGGACGGCAAACCAGATCTGAGAATAGTTTAAGAACTATGGTACAAAAATAAGTTAAGACTAATATGCTCACAATATGATTGTGCAATATGAGACAGAACAATCAAAAAATTGAAGCATGCGACCCTGTCGAGGCCTCATGAGATAAAAAAATGTGTTTTTATGGTCACGGACCACAATCATTGTCAAAGTTTGTGCTTTTAATATACATGCACTTAACGAATATCTGTCGTTCTGCCATCACAGAACCAGAAGACACCACAGATTTGCCAAAGTAAGCAACTTTCAACGTACCCTTTTAACAACCATGTCTCACATGAACTTGCACTCTTATAATAGAATGAAGCCGTTTTATTTCTCAACTAAAGAAAAGCACAAATGTTTTTCAGGAAGTTCACCTTCAACCCAAAAGAAGGTATTGACAACCCAGCCTTGGTGATCTCAGATGACACAGGTACTCGGTTCCAGCCGATCCTTCATCTGAAAACTGTGTGTAATGATGAAGAATATGACTTGATGCCCAAAATGAAATGTCCACAGAGCCTGATGTGCGTCCACGGCTGTGCACTCTCAGACGGGATCAGGGTCAGTGTTTTGGCTTTTATCTGAGTAAGGATGTTGGATGTGGAGGACATGTGGTGCGGCAGGTGGAGCCTTGGAGCTGTGCCGAGCGAGGCGGCTTGAGAGAGGGGGACCGTGTTTTAGAGGTCAACGAGGACTTTGTGGATGACAAAGACCACTTGAGTGTAAGAGCTCTTGACCTATTTGTCTTATATAAATGGAATAGCAAACATAAGGCATGAATGTACGTGTGTATTTGGCAACACTTTAAAACAAGAGTTCTTGAAATGTTTCTCACTGAGATGCCAAAATTATAAGGCCCCTTAAGAACCATGTTTTTCCTACATTTTGTGAAACAGAAAGGTGCTTCAGATGTTTAAGGATCTGTTTGAAACTATTGGGCGAAAAGTTCATCTATGGCATTGTGAAGCATTTTCTTTTTTAAGAGTAAAGTCAACTTTTATCTCATTCAAACCATTTAGTTTTGAGCATTGTGGATATAAACATGATTTAAGGTGTGCTGTATGAGTTAAGCCATGAGGAATTGTATTCATTTTTAAATTTTCGACAACTTTAAAATAAAGTATTACAGTAATGATTGAATATTTTTAAATATAATAATACATGGCATACAACCTAATAACTAATTTTCCCTAAGCCATATTTAAATTCACATAGCACCCTTTTCAAAATATGTGTTTTGTTAATCCATCCCTTATTTATAACTATATAAGTATATAGCTTGATATTATATTACTTTATTTATTTAAATATTTTGCCTGATGGATAATTCTTCATTATTAAAATGTTTTTTTTAACGGCTTTGCAATTTAATAGCTCTGTGTACATTGAGCATTGTAAGTCTCCTGACGGTAACTTTGCTCTTGTGTACAGGTGGTGTTGAAGATCCAAGCCTCTGGGATTCAGCTGTATCTGTTAGTGCTGAGCGCTCAGGATTATGGGATGGCAGTATCAGAGGGACGAGATCTCTTGTCGATCGCCCAGAGTCACTCTAGAGAGGGCTGTTCTCGGCCACGGTTGTACTACATCCCTAAAGATCCTGCCTGTGGTTTGGGACTCAACATCATACCTGTTGAAGGTAATGCTTCTTACTGTTCTTGGTGGATCTCAAGGAACATACTTGTCAATTTTATAACAAGACGTGCCAGTGTTTTTCCAACTCACTTTCAGGCACACTGAGATGTGGGACTGTATCAGCATGTCGTATGGATCACATGGCGCTTTAGAGTAATTGTTTACCCAAAACTAAATGAAAACCCGGTTTGAAGAAGATGTTTCGAAGAATGTGTGCAACTGGCACCCATAATCCTGCATTCTAGCGTTCATGCAGTGAAAATGATTGAGTGTCACTGCTATCCGGTTTCTGACATTCTTCAAAATATCTTCTCTTGCCTTCTCCGGCGTAAAGGTTTCAAATGGAAGGGGGAGAAAAGAGAATGACATTATTTTAATTTGGGGGGAACTATCACTGTAAGCACAACTGTTGTTGATTTTCTTTAACATTTGAGAGCAGGTAAGCGAGGATGCTATCGCCTAAGTCCAGCGAATCAAGGACCGGCTGAGAGAGCAGGAGTCAGGAATGGAGACAGGCTGATCTGGATCAACGGAGCTATGGTCTCTGCACTCACCCATGGAGCTCTGTCAAAAATAGTGGGTGGATCATCACGTTGTACCTGTTTGATGCATCAACATCCCGGTTGTTTTTTTAATGCATTGATTGTTTCATATTACATGTATCAGGTGAAAAAATGCGAAGACCATGTGACTGTATTGGTAATTGACAGCAAGAGTGAAGATAGCTACGTTCGAAGGAGATTACCCATAATTCCGGCTTTTGCCAAAACTCATAATCTACCCTGTATGCCCAAAACCCTGGCGCTGGCTCAGGGACCAGAGGGCTACGGGTTCCTCTTAAGGCAAGAGAAGTTATGTTCAGGATGTATTGGTGAGAAACGACAACTTTTTATTTGAATACACATGTGCTAAACATGACAGTGTGACTTTCTTTTTGCAGAACCCAAAAGAAGATACTTCAAAGAATGTTGCAGCCAAAATGGGTTTATTCCATACAATAGAAATGAATGGGGACGTTCTTAATTATATCTTCTTCTATGTTCTGCAGTCGAAAGAATGCTCATAGAGGTTTAAATGACAGGGAGCTGATTTAGAGTGATTTATTCCTTGTATTGTATTGTTCAGCCGGGCGAATTTGTGATGTGCTCTACAGCTCACATGCTACGTGAAATTGACCCTGGCAGTCCAGCTGAGATGGCAGGAATGGAGGACGGAGAGCTTCTCCTCGCTGTAAACGGAGAGCAGGTGGAGGATGCAGAGCATGAGGACGTTGTCAGCAAAATAAGGCAAAGCGGTCAGCAGGTCACTTTAACCACCATCTCCGTTCCTGGCAGAAACTACTACACACAGGTGCTCGCATGCACATAATTCCACAGACACACAGACACAAACACAGACACAAACACACACACACACACACACACACACACACACACACACACACACACACACACACACACACACACACACACACACACACACACACACACACACACACACACACACACACACACACAGACACAGACAAAGACACACACAGACACAGACACAGACACAGACAGAGACAGAGACACAGACAGAGACACAGACACAGACACAGACACAGACACAGACACAGACACAGACACACACACACACACACACACACACACACACACACACACACACACACACACACACAGAGAGACACACACACACAGAGAGACACACAGACACAGAGAGACACACAGACACAGACACAGACACACACACACACACACACACACACACACACACACACACACACACACACACACACACACACACACACGGACACACACACACACACGGACACACACACACGGACACACACGCACACACACACGCACGCACACACGCACACACACACACGCACATACACACACGCACACACACACACACACACACAGACACACACACACACACACACACACACACACACACACACACGCACGATCTGTGAGAGTTATAACATTCCACTCCCAAACAGCTGCCGATTCCACTTTTTGTTTTTTTGAAGACATTTGAATCCAAGACCTAACCAAGAAGCTTACACTTCACATTCTTATATAACATACCGAAGCAGGTGTTCTTATATTCATTTAAGGAATCTAAGGTGTAGACCCCAGAGAATGAATGTGACTGATCTGACCTACATAATTCCATAATTACTGAGAGAGTGTCTGTTATTTCATACTTCTTCAGCTGGGCCTTTCTCCACTGCTGTTTTATGAAGATCACATTCCAAAACGAGAACGCTTCTCCCAAACTCCGCTGCAAAATGACAAGGCACAAGCAAACCCCCAATGCACTCGACTGTGTGTGGTTCATAAGGAGAGCACAGGATTCGGCTTCCACTTAGGATGCGTTCAGAATACACCCGGGGCTTTTATCACTCAGGTACAGTATTCATATTTATAAAAATTAGGGCTGTTAAGTGATTTATCACGATTAAATGCATTGAAAATACGTGTTAACAAAATGTAAGTATGAATATTGTTCATATTATTTAATGTTTATGTATTATGATATACATGTACATTATAAAATATTTAAATTAGGGCTGTCAAAACAATTAATTGAATTCAGAAGAAAAGTTTGCATATTTGTCTGTTAACTGTACATATTAACGTCTTATTTATAAACAAAAACACATACATGTTTTTTATACAGAAAATCTTGTCTTACATTGCGTATTTTTCTCAAATATTAGCAGGTATGTGTAGGTATTAAGAATTAATATGCACTGGAAACAGACATATTATGTTAATATGAACTATTATTCTGGACAGCCCTAGTTAAGATATGATGTTTTTGGCAAATATTAATGCAATATGGTTTGAGTAGGAGTGTGACACAGATCTATATCATACAGCCATGCTGATATCACAATCACATGGCACAAAGGCCGTATGGCATTTATACAACAGTTTGATTGCCACATATGTGTAGATAAATCCCAAACAACCTCAGAGCATCTTTGACACCCGCTGATATTTCAAGCAACTTGGGGACTACTTTATTTTGCGCAGAATTCCAGAATAAAACCACTTAACATTACAGTTAATTTATGACAATGAGGTATAAATGTGCGTGATTTGCATGTTAATGTAAATTGAGGCAAGATTTCTGTAATGTAAAGCACATCTGTAAACTCATTCTGAAAAAGAACCAGAAAGAATATAAAAATAATAATAATAATAATTGTATACAAATAATACGATTTTGAATGTGATTAAACATGATTAATAGATTGGCAGTCTTTGTTAAAGTATATCAAATGTTTCTCTTACGCATTTTTAAAGAATTGTAGATTTTTTTAAGAATATAACAAATAGCATATACTTGGGAATGTAAATCTATTTATCAACCAGTGGCAGACAGGGAACATTATGGTACACTTTTATAAACAAGGTTTATAAATCTTTTCGTTTTTTTGTGTTTATAGAAATAACATAGCATGAATCCAACCTTGTTTATAGGTGGCAACTGGGAGCACCGGCGAGAGAGCTGGACTGTGCGATGGAGATGTGGTTCTAGAGGTTAATGGACAGAATGTGGAGGATGAATGTTTTGATGAAGTGGTAAGGCGGATAAAAGATGGAGTAAATCCGCTCAGGCTTTTAGTTGTGGAGGGATACGAGTATAAGAGACTAAAGAACATCAGACAGACAAGTTCTGGATCCATTCCTCAGAATATTGAGGTGAGACATGCTTACACATGTGTGGGTTTTCTGAATTCAGTATTACTTTGAAACTATTTTTTAAAACTTTTTTCCAGGCTCTGGATTTTTCACAAGACAACTTCTTATAATTGAATCCAATCTGGAGAATGCCTGCGGAATAAATCTACGACACTAAAGGAAATTCTTTTCTTATTCTCAAATAAAGAACACATAAAATAATGCAAAATGAATGAATGAACAAACACATGTAAAATTTGTAAGAAATTTAAAATGTTTTTAATGTAGTGCTACATACTTTTTTCAACCAAGACTTACACAATAATATTTCATTTTGAATTATGAATGTGATAGAGATAATAAAGACTTTGTGGTATTTATAAAAAAATCACAATGAAATGTAAACTGTACTGATCATTTTTTTTTTATAATAACTGTAATGTAGCTCGCTTCATATAAGACTGTAAAATGCATGCATGTAAAAACTTGCCACAAAATCTTTGTACATAGCTATAAAATACAAAAGCAAATCAACTTTATTATTTGTTGTCATCTCGTCTTTAAAATGTCCAGGTGTTATTTTATGTAGAATATACTGTAGATTATTGAAATTGCATTTCAAAGCTCAGCAATTAAATTCTAAAATGTGTTATTTCCCTCTATATAAACAAGGTTATATTTAAAAATGCAAACCACATGATATTTAACATGATTATTTATATTAAATTATTTCTTTCAGTTAATGCAAACTTTATGTTGAATTATTTTTTCTTGTATACTGCTTTAAGATCACCATGAGGCTAAATGTTAGACTTTACAGTCTTCTATTTGGAGGTGTTCTCCAGTTCTGTAAGTTCAAAGAAAATTCAGAAATATTATTGCCAAATCACAGAGTCAGATTTAAAGTTTTATTAGATGGTGAGTTATTATTGTACTGTTACTAGTAGTAACAAAGTAAAAAGATATTTGTAAGAATGTGAGCAACTAAGTTTTCTGGCGCACCATAGTAGAAAACGTCCAATTTTCTAAATTCTTCAAAATATCTTCTGTTTTCAACTGAAACAAAAACAACATTTTTACTCTTATAGGTAATGCCCATGAACTGCTAGTTGCAAACATTCTTCAAAATATCTTCCCTCAAGTGAACAAAGAAACGTATACTTGTTTTTAATTCATGACATACTTTAGATTTTGTTTGGTAATGATTCTACTGACCTGTGAGAATTTGGTCAATGCACAAAGCGACTCTGTCTGCATCCTCCACACTGAAGCACATGGGAGGTTTAAATTTGACGACACTATCCCACGGTCCATCAGTGCTCATAACTATGCGCTCCTCTTTCAGCCTGAACAAGTCAACAATAATGACTTAAACACCTTTTCCAAAACCAAGTGCTCCAAAACTGTTTTACTGTACCTTTTAACAATGTGTGCGGCTGCTTCTGTTGCTGGTTGTCTGGAAACTCGGTCTTTAACCAGCTCCATACCTAGAAACAATCCTACACCGCTACAAAAATAACCTGACTGTTAAATTTGACACATTAAAAGAAATACACCTTAATAGCTCGGGATTTTTACGAACCGCACATCTCCAACCATCGAATGTTTAGTCTGAAGTTGACCGAGTAGGTGTTTAAGGTGACCTCCAACTCGCAGAGCGTTTCCCCTCAGGTCCTCCTGTTCTATAACATCTAAAACTGCTAAACCAATGGCACAGGACACTGGGTTTCCACCAAACTATGCCACACAAAAAATACGATTGTTCGGCTAAATAATGAACAAATGAAATGCATTAGTTTAAAGCGGAATATCTCTTACTGTGTTGAAGTACTCCACACCGTTGGCAGTGAAGGCCCCGGCGATCTCTTCTGTAGTAGCCAAACATGCGATTGGGTGACCGTTGCCCATGGGTTTACCCATAGTCACAATGTCCGGGCAAAAGTCTTCACCTTGAAGCTGAAAAGCCCAGAAATGACTCCCGACACGACCAAAACCCGTCTGTACCTCATCTGCTACGTATACTCCTCCCGCCTCGTGAATATATCTGTAGGATATATAGAGCTGCATGCATCTTTATTCACATAAACCAGAGGTTTTACCCAGATATTTAAGACTTACTCTGCCACTCTTTTACAATAACCCGCCGGAAAGACGATCTGCCCACCAACGCTTGGTAAAGACTCGGCAAAAAAAGCAGAAACCTGAGAAGAGTAAGAAAAGGAAAATCATTATTTTAAGAATGAACAACATGGATTACTATCCAAAATGAGTCTTTCTGCTATACCTTGCGGCCTTTATAATGCACCTCTTCGATAAGGCTTTTCAATGCATCTGCGTAAGCCTGTCCCGGGTTAGGATGGTCCTCCCGGTAGGCACCTTGGTAAGTATCAGGTAGCGGCGCCTGTGGATCAAGCAGACACGTTTGATTCACAGCAAAAACATTTATTTCAGATGAAATGTTCATGTGCAGCATGTACACACCACATGAACCCACTCTTTTTGGCCCTGTAGCTTTCGGAACTTGTATGGACTGATGTCGATGAGCGAGGTGAGATGTCCATGATATGCACTCGAGTCAGGAAAGAAAAAGACAAAATTAAAGTGATAGTTCACCCCAAAATTAATAAATTACTCTTACTCTTAAGTTTACACTTAATAAATAAAAGCCAGGAACCCATTCAATTGAATTGGTTTTGCCCACATACAATTAAAGTGAATGGGTGCCAGCTTTCTTCAAAATATCTCCTATCTGTTCTGCAGGACGAAGAAAGCCATGCAGGTTTGAAATGATGGGAGGGTGATTAAACGATGTCAGAATTTAAAATTTTGGTTGAATTTTCACTTTCATATTTTTTTCCTTTCATACTTAAAAGTTTGAGTAGTTCTTACTGATCCAGCACTATGACGTCCTGATGTTGGGTATACTGATGGGCCAGACGCAAGGCAAGATCATTAGCCTCTGAACTATGTGTAAGAAAAAAAATACATAGAATATCATTAGTGGTAATCAATCCCATGGCAACATGATTATATTTAGCGTTACATACTCAACAAAGAGACGCTTACCCTGAGTTAACAAAATAAAAGACACAAAGCTTCTTCGGAAGAGTGTCTGCCAGCCGTTTGGCATATGTCACTATATTATCATGGAGAAATCTAGTGTTTGCATTAAGAAGATCCATCTGAGCCGCAGCGGCCTTAGTGATGCTGGGATGACAGTGACCGACTGCAAACACAATGCGTATACACAACATCATCATAGATGTGTTGAATGCTTACTGTAAGTAGTCTGGAGAATGCGTGGGGCCATACACATATATATATATATATATATACACACATACCACCTATATTGCTGAAAGTATTCACTCATTCACCCGCATATGAACTTAAGTGACATCCCTTAATCTATAGGGTTCAATATGATGTTGGTCCACTCTTTATAACAGCTTTAACTCTTCTGGAATGGTTGTCCAGAAGGTTTAGGAGTGTGTTTATGGGAATTTTTGAACATTCTTTAAGAAGAATATCTGTAAGTGTAAGATGTCTGTAAGTGTAAGATGTCTGTAAGTGTAAGATGTCTGTAAGTGTAAGATGTCTGTAAGTGTAAGATTTCTGTAGGATGTCGGTAAGATGTCTGTAAGCGTAAGATGTCTGTAGGATGTCTGTAAGCGTAAGATGTCTGTAAGTGTAAGATGTCTGTAGGATGTCTGTAAGCGTAAGATGTCTGTAGGATGTCTGTAAGCGTTAGATGTCTGTAAGTGTAAGATGTCTGTAAGATGTCTGTAAGTGTAAGATGTCTGTAAATGTAAGATGTCTGTAAGTGTAAGATGTCTATAAGATGTCTGTAAGTGTAAGATGTCTGTAAGTGTAAGATGTCTGTAAGTGTAAGATGTCTGTAGGATGTCTGTAAGTGTAAGATGTCTGTAGGATGTCTGTAAGTGTAAGATATCTGTAAGTGTAAGATGTCTGTAAGTGTAAGATGTTTGTAAGTGTAAGATGTTTGTAAGTGTAAGATGTCTGTAAGTGTAAGATGTCTGTAGGATGTCTGTAAGTGTAAGATGTCTGTAGGATGTCTGTAAGTGTAAGATGTCTGTAAGATGTCTGTAAGTGTAAGATGTCTATAAGATGTCTGTAAGTGCAAGATGTCTGTAGGATGTCTGTAAGTGTAAGATGTCTATAAGATGTCTGTAAGTGTAAGATGTCTATAAGATGTCTGTAAGTGTAAGTTCTCTGTAGGATGTCTGTAAGTGTAAGATGTCTATAAGATGTCTGTAAGTGTAAGATGTCTGTAAGTGTAAGATGTCTGTAGTCTGTAAGTGTAAGATGTCTATAAGATGTCTGTAAGTGTAAGATGTCTGTAAGTGTAAGATGTCTATAAGATGTCTGTAAGTGTAAGATGTCTGTAAGTGTAAGATGTCTGTAGGATGTCTGTAAGTGTAAGATGTTTGTAAGTGTAAGATGTCTGTAAGATGTCTGTAAGTGTAAGATGTCTGTAGGATGTCTGTAAGTGTAAGATGTCTGTAAGATGTCTATAGGATGTCTGTAAGTGTAAGATGTCTGTAGGATGTCTGTAAGTGTAAGATGTCTGTAAGTGTAAGATGTCTGTAAGTGTAAGATGTCTGTAAGTGTAAGATGTCTGTAAGTGTAAGATGTCTATAAGATGTCTGTAAGTGTAAGATGTCTGTAAGTGCAAGATGTCTGTAGGATGTCTGTAAGTGTAAGATGTCTGTAGGATGTCTGTAAGTGTAAGATGTCTTTAAGATGTCTGTAAGTGTAAGATGTCTGTAGGATGTCTGTAAGTGTAAGATGTCTTTAGGATATCTGTAAGTGTAAGATGTCTGAAAGTGTAAGATGTCTGTAGGATGTCTGTAAGTGTAAGATGTCTGTAGGATGTCTGTAAGTGTAAGATGTCTGTAAGATGTCTGTAAGTGTAAGATGTCTGTAGGATGTCTGTAAGTGTAAGATGTCTGTAGGATGTCTGTAAGTGTAAGATGTCTGTAGGATGTCTGTAAGTGTAAGATGTCTGTAGTCTGTAAGTGTAAGATGTCTATAAGATGTCTGTAAGTGTAAGATGTCTGTAAGTGTAAGATGTCTGTAAGATGTCTGTAAGTGTAAGATGTCTGTAAGTGTAAGATGTCTGTAAGATGTCTGTAAGTGTAAGATGTCTGTAAGTGTAAGATGTCTGTAAGTGTAAGATGTCTATAAGATGTCTGTAAGTGTAAGATGTCTGTAGGATGTCTGTAAGTGTAAGATGTCTGTAAGTGTAAGATGTCTGTAAGTGTAAGATGTCTATAAGATGTCTGTAAGTGTAAGATGTCTGTAGGATGTCTGTAAGTGTAAGATGTCTGTAAGTGTAAGATGTCTGTAAGTGTAAGATGTCTATAAGATGTCTGTAAGTGTAAGATGTCTGTAGGATGTCTGTAAGTGTAAGATGTCTGTAAGTGTAGGATGTCTGTAAGTGTAAGATGTCTGTAGGATGTCTGTAAGTGTAAGATGTCTGTAAGTGTAAGATGTCTGTAAGTGTAAGATGTCTGTAAGTGTAGGATGTCTGTAAGTGTAAGATGTCTGTAAGTGTAAGATGTCTGTAAGTGTAGGATGTCTGTAAGTGTAAGATGTCTGTAAGTGTAAGATGTCTGTAAGTGTAAGATGTCTGTAAGTGTAAGATGTCTGTAAGTGTAAGATGTCTGTAAGATGTCTGTAAGTGTAAGATGTCTGTAAGTGTAAGATGTCTGTAAGATGTCTGTAAGTGTAAGATGTCTGTAAGTGTAAGATGTCTGTAAGTGTAAGATGTCTGTAAGTGTAAGATGTCTGTAAGTGTAAGATGTCTGTAAGATGTCTGTAAGTGTAAGATGTCTGTAAGTGTAAGATGTCTGTAAGTGTAAGATGTCTGTAAGATGTCTGTAAGTGTAAGATGTCTGTAAGTGTAAGATGTCTGTAAGTGTAAGATGTCTGTAAGTGTAAGATGTCTGTAAGATGTCTGTAAGTGTAAGATGTCTGTAAGTGTAAGATGTCTGTAAGTGTAAGATGTCTGTAAGTGTAAGATGTCTGTAAGTGTAAGATGTCTGTAAGTGTAAGATGTCTGTAAGTGTAAGATGTCTGTAAGATGTCTGTAAGTGTAAGATGTCTGTAAGTGTAAGATGTCTGTAAGTGTAAGATGTCTGTAAGTGTAAGATGTCTGTAAGTGTAAGATGTCTGTAGGATGTCTGTAAGTGTAAGATGTCTGTAAGTGTAAGATGTCTGTAAGTGTAAGATGTCTGTAAGTGTAAGATGTCTGTAAGTGTAAGATGTCTGTAAGTGTAAGATGTCTGTAAGTGTAAGATGTCTGTAAGTGTAAGATGTCTGTAAGTGTAAGATGTCTGTAAGATGTCTGTAAGTGTAAGATGTCTGTAAGTGTAAGATGTCTGTAAGTGTAAGATGTCTGTAAGTGTAAGATGTCTGTAAGTGTAAGATGTCTGTAAGTGTAAGATGTCTGTAAGATGTCTGTAAGTGTAAGATGTCTGTAAGTGTAAGATGTCTGTAAGTGTAAGATGTCTGTAAGTGTAAGATGTCTGTAAGTGTAAGATGTCTGTAAGTGTAAGATGTCTGTAAGTGTAAGATGTCTGTAAGATGTCTGTAAGTGTAAGATGTCTGTAAGTGTAAGATGTCTGTAAGTGTAAGATGTCTGTAAGTGTAAGATGTCTGTAAGTGTAAGATGTCTGTAAGTGTAAGATGTCTGTAAGATGTCTGTAAGTGTAAGATGTCTGTAAGTGTAAGATGTCTGTAAGTGTAAGATGTCTGTAAGTGTAAGATGTCTGTAAGTGTAAGATGTCTGTAGGATGTCTGTAAGTGTAAGATGTCTGTAAGTGTAAGATGTCTGTAAGTGTAAGATGTCTGTAAGTGTAAGATGTCTGTAAGATGTCTGTAAGTGTAAGATGTCTGTAAGTGTAAGATGTCTGTAAGTGTAAGATGTCTGTAAGTGTAAGATGTCTGTAGGATGTCTGTAAGTGTAAGATGTCTGTAAGTGTAAGATGTCTGTAGGATGTCTGTAAGTGTAAGATGTCTGTAATTGTAAGATGTCTGTAAGTGTAAGATGTCTGTAAGTGTAAGATGTCTGTAAGATGTTTATGATACAGAATGGATGTGCAACAGCTCTTCCTTCAATGTTTAGATGATCTCACACATCAGATGTTCTCCAAATCTCCAGATCTTTATCAGACATCTTACAGACATCCTTGTGCTTGTGTTCTGAAGTATTCTTACCATGTTGAACATTACTAATGCAATCTAAATACTGCCTGCCCATCTCGTCATATAAATACTGGCCACGTGCTCGAACTATTTTCACTGGATCGTGGGAGAAAAACAGTCTGCAGGATTGTCTGCAAAGACAAAACATGATTGGACTTTAATTCAAGAAGAGCAGCAGCTGCAGGCCTCTCTCACCTCATCAACTGTCACTCAAACACAATGTCTCTCACCCGATCAACTTCCTGCGCATTTCCAGAGTTTCATCTTTGTGGAAAACTTCCAACGCCATCCCAGCGAGCACACTTGCTTCTTCTTCGGCCTTTATTCGTTATAAATATGACACATCATGACACTTTGACCCTTGTTTGGGCGAGTCCGACGCGGCGCTGCGCAGATCGTGCAGAAAATGACGTCATGACAACGCGATGTCAGTGTGTCACATCATCTCGCGAGAGTTCGTTTTCAAACGTGAGTTAATCTGCGCAGACGGGTTTTTTATTTATTTATTTTTTATTATGCAATTACATGCATATAATTACAAACATATTCATCTCACAACAATAATACAAACAAATTTGATGACTATAAAAACAATAAAGAAAGAGTGAAAAAAAAACATAAATATAATAGATAAAATAAACAAATGCCAGGAAAAGTAAATTATATTTAGTTTACAAAGTGCTTCATTAGTTTTTAAAGTTTCTATTTTTAACAGTGCAGTCGCTGTCATGTCAACAGACGTTCCGTCGTCCTTGGTCGATGACGTCATCCACTCGCGTCGCTCTGTGTGTGTTCATTAAGTGCCGAACAGGACCGGATATCTCAATTAAACACAGTTCGAACAGCACACAGGTATGACATCGAGCTATTTCGATGTATGTTTAATGCCCGTCCGTTTGTTTATGTTCATATCTCGTGTAGCTCGTGTGTTTGAGCAACATGTACAGCTCGCTGCGAGTTGCTAAGCGTGTTGCTAGTTGCAGCTAGCTTTAGCGACATGACAACCAAGAAGCAGACTGACAGAACACTCGTTTGAACACTTGTGTAAGCACACGTGCGTGTGTAAGATGCCTGATAAGATCTGCAAGACATCTGCTTTGTACAATCATCTGCTAAACATCTTAGAAAGAGCTGTTGCACATCCATCCTGAATCAAACATCATACAGATATCTTACACCTTCAGACATCTTACAGACATCTTACACCTACAGACATCATACAGATATCTTACACCTTCAGACATCTTACACTTACAGACATCATACAGATATCTTACACCTTCAGACATCTTACACCTACAGACATCATACACCTACAGACATCATACAGATATCTTACACCTTCAGACATCTTACACCTACAGACATCATACAGATATCTTACACCTACAGACATCTTACACCTACAGACATCATACAGATATCTTACACCTACAGACATCATACAGATATCTTACACCTACAGACATCATACAGATATCTTACACCTTCAGACATCTTACACCTACAGACATCATACAGATATCTTACACCTACAGACATCTTACACCTACAGACATCATACAGATATCTTACACCTACAGACATCATACAGATATCTTACACCTACAGACATCATACAGACATCTTACACCTTCAGACATCATACAGATATCTTACACCTACAGACATCTTACAGATATCTTACACCTTCAGACATCATACAGATATCTTACACCTACAGACATCATACAGATATCTTACACCTACAGACATCTTACAGATATCTTACACCTACAGACATCATACAGATATCTTACACCTACAGACATCATACAGATATCTTACACCTTCAGACATCTTACACTTACAGACATCTAACACTTCCAGACATCTTACACCTACAGACATCTTACACCTACAGACACCATACAGACATCTTACACCTACAGACATCAGACAGACATCTTACACCTTCAGACATCTTACACTTACAGACATCTAACACTTCCAGACATCTTACAGACATCTTACAGATATCTTACAGACATCTAACACTTCCAGACATCTTACAGACATCTTACAGACATCTAACACTTCCAGACATCTTACAGACATCTTACAGATATCTTACAGACATCTAACACTTCCAGACATCTTACAGACATCTTACAGACATCTAACACTTCCAGACATCTTACAGACATCTTACAGATATCTTACACCTACAGACATCATACAGATATCTTACACCTACAGACATCATACAGATATCTTACACCTACAGACATCATACAGATATCTTACTCCTACAGACATCATACAGACATCTTACACCTTCAGACATCTTACACTTACAGACATCTAACACTTCCAGACATCTTACAGACATCTTACAGACATCTAACACTTCCAGACATCTTACAGACATCATACAGATATCTTACACCTACAGACATCATACACCTACAGACATCATACAGACATCTTACACCTACAGACATCATACAGATATCTTACACGTACAGACATCATACAGACATCTTACACCTACAGACATCATACACCTACAGACATCATACAGACATCTTACACCTACAGACATCTTACACCTACAGACATCTTACACCTACAGACACCATACAGACATCTTACACCTACAGACAAAATACAGATATCTTACACCTTCAGACATCTTACACCTACAGACATCATACAGACATCTTACACCTACAGACATCATACACCTACAGACATCATACAGACATCTTACACCTACAGACATCATACAGATATCTTACACCTTCATACATCTTACACCTACAGACATCATACAGACATCTTACACCTACAGACATCATACAGACATCTTACACCTACAGACATCATACAGATATCTTACACCTTTAGACATCGTACACCTACAGACATCATACAGACATCTTACACCTACAGACATCATACAGACATATTACACTTACAGACATCTTACAGATATCTTACACCTTCAGACATCTTACACCTACAGACATCTTACAGATATCTTACACCTACAGACATCTTACAGATATCTTAGACCTTCAGACATCTTACACCTACAGACATCTTACAGATATCTTACACCTACAGACATCTTACACCTACAGACATCTTATATTTACAAATATCTTACACCTACAGACATCTTACAGATATCTTATAGACATTTTACAGACATCTTACACTTACAGACATCTTATAGATATCTTACAGAAATCCTACACTTACAGACATCTTATAGACATCTTACACTTACAGACATCTTATAGATATTTTACAGACATCTTATAGACATTTTACAGACATCTTACAGACATCTTACACTTACAGACATCTTACACTTACAGACATCTTTCAGAAATCTTACAGACATCTTACACTTACAGACATCTTACACTTACAGACATCTTATAGACATCTTACACTTACAGACATCTTTCAGACATCTTATAGATATCTTACACTTACAGACATTTTATAGACATCTTGCAGACATCTTACACTTACAGACATCTTATAGACATCTTACAGACAACTTACAGACATCTTACACTTACAGACATTTTACATACATTTTATATAGACATCTTACACTTACAGACATCTTATAGACATCTTGCAGACATCTTACATTTACAGACATCTTATAGACACCTTACAGACCTCTTGCAGACATCTTACAGACATCTTACACTTACAGACATCTTACAGACAACTTGCAGACATCTTATAGACATCTTACACTTATAGACATCTTACAGACACCTTATAGACATCTTTTAGACATCTTACAAACCTCTTGCAGACTTACAGACATCTTACAGACGACTTCTGGAGATCTAGAGGAAGAGCAAACCATGTCTTGCAGATGAACCTGTGACATTAAATAGATCTCTATCACATTGCTATAAGGGCATACATTGTGTGTACTTTAAAGACCTATCTCTAGAATTCTTAAAATTATGTTCTTTGGTTACCTTCTTCAAATGTGTCTTTTGGTTGAATCATTCAAAAATGAATGGGATTGAAGTGACACATCAGTCTAGTAACGATATCCTGATAGTGAGTCTTATTACTTGTATTCGTATGTTTCAACCGAACCCCTCTGTGATCAGAAAAGAAATTGTCAGATTTGCCTAGATGCATCACAGCGGGACCTGCTGGAGTAAATTCACACACTTATCTTCGCAGGCAGGGAAAGCACCTGTTGATGGAGGACGTACTCCAGGGAAATGACAGACCAGGGCAATAACAATCAGAACATCTCACAAAACCCATTCGCAGCGCTCTTCAGTTCCGTTGCTGATGCAAAGCAGTTTGCATCTGGCCAAAAGCAGCGACGTCAAGCTGAGCAACAATGTAAGTACTGGATAATAAACAGCGCTGTGCAGGCCTTACGGTGACATTTGCTGAAATACATTCAAAATAAAGTGTCCCACCCACACAGCTGTAGATTCAGGGGAGAGCCAGTCGGAGTCGGATAATTCGGTCTCTGACAGCATCGATGACAACGATGACTCCGTGGCAGAGATCAGCCGATCTTTCCGCTCGCGTCAGGAGCTCTGTGAGCAACTCAATGTCAACCACATGATCCAGAGGATCTTCCTTATAACACTGGACAACAGTGAGTGCTACCCAGTGACCGACACTTAGAATCTACAAAGTTATTTTTATCATGATTAAAATGAAAGGATAGTTTAACCCAAATTCTGTCATTAAACGTAAATACTCATGTCATTAAAACACGTTTGGTGAAACACAAAAGAAGATATTTCAAGTTTAAGTCTCCGTTGCTCCGTTGCATGTGATGGCTCCCTGCATTCTTCACGATACCTACTTTTGTGGTTTGTCATAGATTATAGAATGACATGAGGCATGAAAAGCATTAAATAATTTACATTTTTGGTTAAGCTATACCTTTAAATCACCTTGTTTTTTGATCATCCACATATTTTCAATGTCTGGTGCAAAACAAAATGTATAACATAGTTATATTTATGTATCAATATTACAAACATCACAGTAAGTTAAAAAAATAAAGTATAATCTAGAAATACTAGAAACAATCTAGAAATTTAATTAATGAGATGTCTCTGCATCAAAGAACAGTATCAACTGAGAAATCACTGAAGGAATAATTTGCTTAGCTTTGGTTCAGGGGGCATGTACATCAAATTAGTCATGTACTTTAAAATATGTCTTACGTACTTGATGAGCTCAGTGTCTGTGGTCATATCAAGATGACACATAGTTTCCTGGAAATGTTACTGATGACCTCATCCACTCAAGTTTTATGTAATTTGCTGTGCTTGCATTTTAATGTTTTTATCCTTTACATTGACCTGCTGCTGTGCTGCTTTCTCATTGTTCCATTTGCCAAATTAGATCGTCATGGTAAACACAACCCTTGAAATTATAATCAATATCACGGTATAATGTCTAATATGTAAATTATATACAGGAAGTTCAATGATTAGGATTGTTTGAATACTTCTAGGTGACCCTAGTTTACGAGGAGGCAATGGTATACCACCACGATGTGTATATCTTGAAGAAATGGCTGCTGATCTCGATGGTCAGGACTGGCTTAATATGGACACCATTGAGCAGGTTTAACATCATTACCTGTTTCCTGTGGTGTATTATGGTTAGATGTACACACAACAATGTGTACACAATAATTTTGACTAAGAATAATATTCTTGACATCCTCCAGGCTCTGTTCAACCGGCTGCTTATGCAGGAACCTGGAAACCATTTAATTTACATGACTTCCTGCAGTGTTGTGAACCACTCGGCAGATCGGGATGCTGGGGAGAAACGTGCCGTACCCTACCTGTATGCCTGCTACCTAAGAGCCAAAGAAGAGGTATTTTGTGTTGTCATGCATCTTCAATTTCAATAACTTTTATGTATCAGAGGTGTATAAGATGGTTTTGTCAAAACTCCCAGATCACTAAAGTCCCAGATAAGCTGTTGTCGTACGCTGTGCGCTGTAAAAACCTGACGGTGTCCAACGCGCAGACGGTGCTGCTGACGCCGGAGATCTATATCAGTCAGAATGTGTATGAGCAGCTTCTGGATTTGTTGCTGGAAGCTGTCAGAGGAGCCCGTGAGTTTGTCTTGAAACCACATTTAAGGACACATAAAGAGATCTGTTAAGGAACGATAAAGTGTGTTGTGTGTCACTGCAGAGCTTGAGGAAGTAGTGGAGTTTTTGGAAGAGGTCATTGCGAGTCTTTTGGCTGACCAGGAGGTGCGAACATTTGGGGAAGTGATGGTGCCAGTGTTTGATATTTTTCAAGGCCGAGTCAAAGACTTAGACCTCTGTCAGCTGCTGCTGTTTTCCTACCTGGAAATTCTCCTGTACTTCAGTCGGCAAAAGGACATTGCTAAGGTTAGGATGGATGCATTTGTTAAAGTTAATTTTAATGCAATTCATTTAATCTTTGATTAACGTTATTTTGAGATCCACTAAGATCAGTGTATCTTCTGCTTTGTCATACTTTGATTCCAGGTGTTAATGGAGTACATTCAGCCTAAAGATCCAAATAATGGACTTCAATATCAAAACACCCTTTTAGGCACAATCTTTAATATTTCCAGTCTTCTCAAAACTCCTGGTGTGGTTGAGAACCATGTTTTTTTTTTAAATCCTTCTCGCTTGAGCCCACAGGAAATGAAGGTTCAAGAGTCAAATATACATCAGGTGAGTGTAGTTCCAGGACATTTACTGCAGACATCAACCTCTTGCTTATGGTGTATATTTCTTCTCTGTTACAGTTCATGGGGCAATTTCATGATAAGCTGTATCAGATCCTGAAAAACTTGCTTCAGCAGTCCGGCGAGACACGTCACCTGCTGCTCTCGTGGTTGGGCGGTTGCCTGCAGGCCAACATGGGGCGGGCCAAAATCTGGGCAAACCAGATGCCCGAAATATTCTTCCAAATGTATGCCTCAGATGCATTTTTCCTTAATCTGGGAGCTGCACTGCTCAAGCTCTGCCAGCCTTTTTCTAGACCTTACTCGCCAAAACTCTTGACCTTTAATCCCACATACTGCATGCTCAAGGAGCTGAGCGAAGAAGAGCGACGCAACAGAAACGTGCATGCAAGAGGTGATTGGAAAAATACAATTCCTTTATCATTTACCCAGGCTCATGTCATTTTAAACCTGAATGCCGTTTTTCTTCAAAGTAAAAACGGAAGCAAATATTTTGAAGAACCGGCACATACTCATTTGCATTTTGTGATCATAAAGTAGAAGTAAATGGGTGCCACTGCCATAGTGGTAGTGGATAAGAGTTGATGATGACACAATTTGAATGTTTGGGTAAACTATCACTTCATGATCAAATTGTCTGACTCTGCAGGTCTGGACAAGGAGACCTGTCTGATACCTGTGCCTCCACAACAAAACATTGAATTTGCCCAGTCATACAGTCTTCTTACAGAGAACCTCATCCTTACACAGCTTACCATGTACTTAGGCTTCCACAGGTAAGGCTGTTCTCTCGCAATATTGGCCATCATACCAAAGGACATTTTAATTGAACTATAATTTTTTTTAACAGACTTCATGATCAAATGGTAAAGATGAATCAATCTCTGCATCGGCTGCAGGGGACCTGGCGAGACACGCAGCTGAGTGGAGGCCCGGCTGCAGATCTGCGGGAACAGTTTGAACGCCTTATGACCGTCTATCTCTCTACAAAAGCTGCCACCACGCAGCCAACAATGCTGCAGAACTGCCTCAACCTCCAAGCTTCCTGCGCCACCCTGTTGGTCCAGCTCAGCTTGGGCAACCAGAGTCTAGAACACATACCGCTCTCATTTCCTCTGCCTCCGCTAGAAAACAGTTTGCTATGCTGTGTGCCAGGTACACAGCTCTTTCTCAGATAGAAATTAGTGCTCTGGATTCAGCCTAATTTTTTTTGGTCTTCATAGAGTTTTTTGCTGAAAACATGGGCGATTTCTTCATATTCCTCCGGCGGTTTGCAGACGAGGTGTTGGAGTCATCGGCAGAAAGTTTAGAACACGTCCTGACCTTCATCACTGTGTTCATGGGCAACGTCGAGAGGTGTGAGCCACTGTGATGCCGAGTTCTCGCATTTTTGTCCACACCATGTGGCCTGTTGTTTACTCGTAATTATTTACCCACAGAATGAAGAATCCTCATTTGCGGGCAAAGCTGGCAGAGGTTCTGGAGGCTGTGATGCCCCATATGGAGCCTGCGTCACCTGGCACTGTCCAGCCTATCATGTTCCAGCGCCAAAGGGTGTTCAGCTCATATCGACACGCGGCTCAGCTAGCCGAAGCCCTCATTACTGTGTTTGTGGACATAGAGTTCACTGGTCAGTGTATGAAGTGTTTTTGTAAGGGCTTCTTTGTTCGAATGTAACAGCACGTGTATGATTTCATTTACGGCTTGTCCCGCAGGCGATCCTCATCAGTTTGAGCAGAAGTTTAATTATAGAAGGCCAATGTATGCCATTTTAAAGTACATGTGGGGAGAAGAAAACTACAGGGAGAGTATTAAGGTGAGATCCTAAAAGATGTCAATATTGTAATATATGCTTCCAAAGTAGAATCCTTTGGGACCAAACCAGAAACTCGTTTTGTCCATTCAACAGCATCTGGCAGATTATGCATCCGAAAACCTAGAAGCAATGAATCCACCACTTTTTCTCCGGTTTCTGAACCTGCTCATGAATGATGCAATCTACTTACTTGACGAGGCTATACAGGTAATGCTCTGTAAAAACAGATGTTCACAATCCGTACACAAATACAGGTTGTTGTTTATCCTCTCAGCTTGGTGGTGTAATATCGCACATTAATTAACACATTAAGTTCCATGCAGTTGATAAAAGGCCATAATTAATTGACGTAGTGTATGTGCATCTGTTTCATCTAGTACTTAAGTAAGATCAAAATCCTCCAGCTGGAGAGGGATCGGGGGGAGTGGGAAAGTCTGGCCCCTGATGCCCGCAGAGAAAAAGAATCTAGTCTGCAGATGTTTGGACAGCTGGGTCGCTTCCATAACATCATGTCAAATGAGACCATTGGCACATTGGCTTTTCTCACATCTGGTAAGAGGCGTAAAATATACCAAATGCACTAAAATATTAACACATCATAGTCATACAACAGGGACCCAGCCGGACGGGTACAGCAATGACAACTGACAATGACAACTTGGATTTCTTATCCTTCCAGAGATAAAATGTCTTTTCGTCCAACCTTTTCTTGCTGAGAGGATCATCTCCATGCTCAACTACTTTTTGCAGCACCTGGTAGGCCCCAAGATGGGCGCTCTGAAGGTGAAAGACTTTAGTGAATTTGACTTTAAGCCCCAACAGTTGGTGTCCGACATCTGTACCATTTACCTGAACCTGGGGTAGGTTTATTGGTAAAAATTTCATTGAACATGTTAAGTGTATCAAGTTGACTCATCTTGGGGTCATTTTGCACACAGGGATGAAGAAAATTTCTGTGCCACTGTCCCAAAAGATGGAAGGTCATATTCGCCCACTCTGTTCTGCCAAACTGTCCGCGTCCTGAAGAAAATCAACAAGCCTGGAGATATGATTGTGTCTTTCAGCCTCCTCTCAGATAAAATTAAGGTTAATCTATTTGCCCCATGTATCTTATCCTTAATACATCCCTTTCCCTTGGGTGTGTGGATGTTTATGTTGGTTTTGTGTCCTTCAGTCCTTAGCCGACAGACATCAGCAGGAGGAAGAGACTTACTCGGATGCTCCGGATGAATTCCTGGATCCGATCATGTCTACGTTAATGCTGGATCCAGTGCTTTTGCCTTCCTCAAATGTTACAGTGGACCGCTCAACAATAGCACGTCATTTACTAAGGTGCTAGTTTAGCTTAATAATAATTGACCTTCATGGTGTTTAAAACCTATGTGCAGGGTTTTTTAACAAAAATACATTTTGAATAGAGCAATTTCTTAGCAATCATTTTTGTCAAAGTCCTTGGTAAGGAATAGAACAAAATGGATCGCTCGCTATTTGAGTGATTTCAGAAGTGCAGAGTTTACAGAGTTTATCTACATGATCGTCATTGGAGGAGGAGATTTTCAGGGAATAAATCCTTAAATATTTTGCTCTTTTTCGCATACACTTAAATTTAGTGCATGACTCATGAAATGCTTTTATAATGTTTTTTCACATTGTTTCAGCTTAAGTTGAGCTAAAACGTGTAATTTCAAGGAAAATCGGCATAAAGAATATTCAAATTAAAGACGAAAAATTACATTTAATAAGGCCTTTTAAACAATTTGATAAGATGTATGTTTAACCAATGCCGTTCTCATCTCTCTTGCTAAAGTGACCAGACAGACCCATTCAACCGCAGTCCACTCACCATGGATCAGATCAGACCTAATGAAGAGCTCAAGCAACAGATCATGAAGTGGCTTGCCGATCATAAGCAAAGAAACCAGCAAATGGGACCCAGTGGTTAAACCGCACTCTTCCCTTCCCCCAGCCCAGGCATGCTGTATGACTAAGCTTCGGATGTTTCTGACCTCTATCATACTGCTTTGGAAAAAGAGCATTTTAAGCACACGTAGTAAAGGAACACATCTACATTAGTGGTGTTTTTTGCTCAGAAAAGGTCAAATGCAAATGCCATATAAATGTAGCACATCGAGGTATCGGCCCGGTCCAACTATTTGAGGCATCTTCTGACAAAACTCAAATTACTGCACTAACAAATGGAATCTGTTTTTCTTTTACATTTCACCTTGCCAAGTTGTTCTCTGTGGGAAATGAAACCTTATATAAAGACAGTGAGTTTATAGACAGACGAACGTTTATCTAATTTGCTTTCCTGCTCTTATGCCTTTGCCCTACCTCTAACTCAACCAATATGCGTGAAAAATTGAATATGCATCACTTAAACATAATTGTTTCATTTTTTTGATTTATAAAAATCTGATGAAAAAATGCTTGTCAACTTTGCATTTCAGTATGCTTTCAGGCTTTAATATGTTCTACAAGGCTACAGTCACGTCTTAGTTGTTGAGTGGGTTGGCAACTACCATTTGTTTCAAATGTCTTTACCATTTGTTCATCAGATATTTTTGGAACATAAACATTGCTATAATATGCATTTTTATAAGACTCATTTAGAATATTAAGCTCTTGATGAAAAGATGGGAATGATCCCTTTACATTTTACAAGAAACTCTTTTCAAGAGTGAAATATGTCCAGAATATTGACTTGTTTGAATGCTGAGTCAGACCACAGTTTTAGTGACCTCTCATGCAGGATGACATAATGTCTTTTTTGTTAACAGTCTGTAAACCACATGCTCGGGGAGGTTGAACCTTGCTACTGAATTTAATGTCTCAAGGGATAACGCTTTTAAGACACGGCTCTTTCCTTCAGTTGTGAAAGTCTCTTAACAAAACACATTAGAGCCTATCTGAATGTTAATTTATATTGATCTCTTATTTTAATGAGTTTTCGCTGGTTTAAAGTCTTTCTGAATCCTCTGTTCTCTCATTTCTAGGACACTTTACCAAATCAACAGATCTGAACCCAAAATTGTAAAGAACACAATGCTTAAGGGTGTGATGAACTGTTTTATTAGCCATAATGGCTCTTCTTAACACTGATTGAATTCAACTAG
>CM065675.1:734007-766507 GCA_033220385.1 Triplophysa yarkandensis
TTCGACGCGGCGTTGCAAGTGTCCGCTGCCATCGGCGACAACCTGCACGCATTTCGGGATGTTCTGGGGGAGTCGAGCGGCTCCAGCACCGACGAGGTACGTCAAGCGTGACCCGGTTGTGAAGCTTTAACGCGACGCTAATGTTCGACGTGACTGAGAATGTCAGACGGGATGTTCGTGCGAGTTACCTCAGCGGACCTCCATCCATGTGGATCCGACACTGACAGGCTAAACTGCTAACTAGCACACAACAACACAACACAATACAACACAACACCCTGACTTCCGGCTGTAATCCGACATTCTCCTCAGAAAGATGTTTTGCTAACCTTAGCTTCGGCTCACGTCAAGTGACGTTGTTTATTTACCACACATTCTGTCACATTTGTGTTTAAAACGCGCTTTTATGTGCGGCGGGTGTCACGAGTGAAGCTTTTGCGTGTTTTGTGTGTAATTAAAAGTGTTTGTTTAACGGTTCTTCGCCCAACGGTTTTTACCTCAGATAGTCTGTGACGTCACGGCTTTTGCCTCCAACTTAACTGACGGCGTCACGAGCGCTTCAAAACAACACGCACACACACAACAGAACACACAACAGGACACACAAACTGTACACTTGTGTGTAAAGTTGTGTAAAACCTGCTTGTTGTTGTTATGAGCGTTTAGCAATAGCACACATTTAAATCAGCTCGCGCGCATGCTAATCAACAGCGTTGCTAACAAAACACGAGACGTGACGTGTTTTTGTGGCGTTACGTCACTCGCTGTGGGTTTGTAGAGCCACATTTAAAGCTCGCTAACGAGTGCTAGCCTGTTAGCATCCGTTGATGTACGGGAGGATGGGAGGTGGACATGTTTTACCCTCTCGCGTGTTGCGTAGTAGGGTAAAACTGCGATATTTGTGTGCGAAACGAGCTTATTTGTGCGCAGACGCGTCGCTGGGGCGACACGCCGTGTGTTTTATAAAAGCAAAGGGGATAAAAGGCCAGATTTGGTGAAGGTTGTTGTTTGTGGGGGTGTGTGCTGTGACAAACTACCATGTTTCTCTCTCGGTGTGAGGAGAGGGGGGGGGGGCGGGGGGCTGCGCATCGGAAGCGCGGGGAGATCAAAATGAGAGCGGGCGCGAATGAGAAACCACGCGCTTGATTTTGTGGTTCGCGTCAGGCGCCGTGCATTAAAACGTGGCGCTGATGGTGTTTTGATTTCAATTCAATTTCAATTCACATGTGCCCTCGTGAGTGAAATCCTTAGGAGCTGTGATGTAACATGAAACATATAGTGCAGACATAAGACAGTGTGCAATATGCACATACATATAGTCAGTACACACAGTGTACTATAGACAACACAGTCGAAACATTCAACATACATTAAGCACGAGAAAAACATTACACACTAAACACAGAGTGTGCACGTTCTGCATAATGTAAACAATGTAAACAAGTTGTGCATAGGATGAGGCAGACTGTTGTTTAAAGTGCAGTGTGTGACATATTGTGTGTGGGAGTGTATCAGTTCTGATTTGTGTACTTTATGAATATAACAGTGTTTATTTGCTCTATGACGTGAATTATGTATTTACCGCCACAGTAAATCACTGTCTTGTTTTATTGATCTGTTTGCTCTTATTATACAGCAGTTGGGGTTGGAGTGTTTGGTAAATGGGACTTATTTGAACAAATAGTTTGCATTTTATAGGAGTGTTAAACGATTAATCGTGATTAATTGCATCAGGTTTGTGTTTACATGATCTACATATGTGTGCGTGATAACTTTAGTTTATAAACACACATGCATGTGTATATACATATGTAGAAAATATGTACATTTTTATATATTGGTTTATATATTGGTACATCTATATAAAAACATGTTTGTTTCGTATAAAAGCCCATAATGTATTTGTACGTGTGTGTGTTTCATGATACAAAAGTGTTATGCACAGTACGAAGTCATATATTATGTAAACAAACATTTTTCTATTATTGATTAATCCAATATAACAGTCCTATATAAGCGTGTTTAAAATGTTATATTTTGCTTAAATATTTGCATATTTGTTTATAACATTAACATGCACAATCTGCAAACATTCGTTATGTAAACACAAATGTTTATTCTGGATGCGATTATTCGTGATTAATCGTTTTGATACCCAGCACAACACATGTTTGCATAGTGGCCAATTCAAAAACTGCGTTTATGAAATGCATAGGTACAAGACCGACAGACGGCTGGAATCCCAGCGGAGCTTGCAGCTCACGCGAGTTGCGGACGCAGCATTGTAGTTTCATTCAGAGGGGATGTTGTGCCTGGGTTGGATTGTTCTGGTTTATCACAGCCTGCTGAGCTCACAGACCAGCCCGAGGCCAGCAGCGTGCTCCGTAAACAGAAGCATGCCGCCCCTCCTTCGCACCAGACCCAAATACAACACTATGAGCCCACAGGGCCCCAATAGGATTTCATTTCTGATGGCTGCCTTTTAGACTACTTCATTACCCCATTTGGATGGCTTAAAATGTTTACGTGGAGGTAAAGCTTGCGACTGATTTCTCGCAGCACTGAAAACATGCTTTTGCTTTGATCTTGTTAACCATGTTCGATTCAATTTTCCCTCAGAATCTAAAGTGTGTGGTTGTTTGCTAGACAACTGTAACTTTTTTGAGTTGTCCTGTTTAAGTCCCTATTCATCTGTTTCTTTGTGAGGGACGCCATTTGGCTTGCCTTTTAATGTCCAGGGTAAAGCCCCGCTTACAGAAGCAGAATGAGGATCAATATCAAGGCCTCATACAAAAGTGCAGTTGAATGGATACAGCAAATGAATGCTTTGCTCCACTGGTTTCTAATGAATGGCGCAGCCTATACGGAGGAAAGAAGTCCAGCAGGTGTTTGGCCTATTTATCTGGAGAGGGCCCTGTCCCCTAGACAGCGTGTGGATCATAGCAGGAAGCTTTGTGTCTGCTTTTATTTCAGCCCTTAAGAAGAACAGGCGGCTGAAAGAGCACAGACGTGGAAATCAAAGGGTGAAGAGCGAGCCCTCCTCCCCTTGGGACAGCACGGGGAGGGAATTAGACACAGGCCGTCCCATCCATGGCTTTATTCTGCTTTTGTAGGGGGTTTTGCCGCCCACACTTTTTTTATACATTCAGCCATTGGACTGAGCAATTCACTCCGAATTTATGTCTCTCATTACACCTCGCAGGAGGCGCATCTTTGTTTTTATCGAGCCTGTATCTTAAAGCCACGGCTCCTTGTTAGCGTGGGCGCTAGGTGTTGGAACATGTTGTTTGAGAACTCTCAGTTTTGGGTGCTTTTAATGTGGGTGCATGAGCAGAGTCGCAGATTAAATTTTGCATGACATCAAGGGAAATTTCTCCTTGTGTTTTCAAAGTGTTTCAAGAGTAAAGGGTTGTATGGTGGGGGTTTCCCCAACATGTTTCTTTGGGTTTTGCTTTTGACTGGGAGTTTTTGAAACAAACTTATAGGTTTCTTGTACATTGACCACAAAATGACCTAATAACTTTTTCTATGTGACCTTTCTTTTGTATTTTGATTTGATTTATATGTTTTTGGCTGTACACAAAGATTTTGAAGACATTTCTAAGTTTTCATAGTGCATTTACAAACTTTGAAATATAATTTCTTATTTTTTTATCAGTAAAATCTAATGCCTCAGCAGTTTTCCAAACAACGTTGGACATGACCATGCATTTTCAGGATTTTTGTAAAGGCTTTACTATCAAATATCCTGGGGTTAGAGATGATTATCGGTCACATTATTGATGTGGATATGTTGGCACGCTGTGATTGTAGGGTATAATGTGCTTCATGGCCACATGCATACAGCACTGCAATTATGTGCCATTCTAGGTAGGGAGGGTTGCCAGGTTGCGGTGTGATTGCCAGTTTATGCCCAGTTCTTAAGCTAAATGCAGTTGCCATGTTGAGCATCTTTCTTGGGTTTGTGACCATCTGTTCAGAACAGGATGTAATGAGTGTACGTAAACAAAAAGTCTGTTTGCTTACCTTTTGTTTACAGGCACTGTGAGGTGGCAAAACAAGTACTACATGTGTCCATGTTCTGTCCTATTATAAAATCATCACAAATGAATGTTTTGCTTTTTCTACATTGTGCTAGTTGTAAAACAAAAAGAAACACAAAGAAAGTGGGAAATAAAGTATGTTTATGTCACACACTTTGCAGCCACTGTCCCTCCTCCCCATCCTCCACTGGCAGCAGGTGCTCAGGCGCCTTGGCCGTGCCGAGTGTCACTTTCTCAAGCCCAGTACCGCCGCTCCCCCTGCCTCCGTTGTGAGTGTTGATTGAGCAGCTCCACGTCGCGAATCAACGGGATCTTGTTGCGTGTGGGTGGGTTGTTTAGATTAGCTCCTGTCAGCCGCTGACTCTTCCTCACGCCACATCTTGGCGTCATGTTTTCATGGTCAGAGTGATGCCCTGTACCCCAAATCCTCCCCCCTTTCCTCTTGTCCATGGATGTTGTTTACATCTTGCAGCGTGCCTGACACACAAGCCGGAGGAGGGTGTGTGTGTGCATGTGTGCATGAGAATGCGCTTGAGTGCCTGAGGCAGAGTCGTGCTGTCATTGAGAACTACTCATGGTGTCACGCTGACTTTGAGCTCCACTGCTCGCAGCTTCCCACTCCATCACCTTCGGCTCAACGGCAGAAATGAAGTCATCGTTTTGCAGGTCCTGTTTTTTAGGGCTGAAGCAAATGACAAACAATCGCTTCAATCAGTAAATGGTTTCTTGGATTATTTATCTCTTTATTCTTTAATTGACATGATGGATGATCTTCTAATGACACAGATGTGGGTTTTCACAGTTAAATTTTGTCTCCATATGTTGAAATAAGCTGAATGGGAATTGGTTATGTAGTTTTTTTGGTTGTATGTGTGCAGTCTCTCATAGCATCTGTTCTACAAACTGGACCAAAGGGAATTTCTCTGCAGCCCCACTTGCTGCTATAAATATATAGTATGAAATGAACCCCCTTCCTCCCCTCAAGGCTTGAAAATCAACACAATAGGCTGTTTAAGGAACTTGCAAACATTAATCATCTTTTGAGTGGTAGAGCCCTGGCGCATAGTGGAGTTTTGTCAGTTCTAACTGTAATGAAACCTCATTTAATTTCTCCAGCCAGTAGAAATAGTATAGTGTTGTCCTATTATAGTGTACAGTATATTTGTTTAGAATAGGGATGACCCAAACTCATGACCTCAGAGATATAATTTTTTTTATTCAAAACTTGCATCATCCCAAAGTCAGCGTTTTTAAATTTTTTTGTATAAAAACCTAAAATAAAGTCAAAAGGTACCCAAAGATATTTTTAAGTTTTATTCTATGACATTGCACACCGGTTATTATCCAGTTTATTGTGCCCTGAAGAATCCCGTGGAGTTAAAAAGACACTGTTGGTTGAGGGCAGAAAGAACACTTAAATATGTAATTTTAACTGTCATGGATTAGTTTCAAGGGTTATGGTTGCTAACAAGTTGCTAAATGCAACTAGACCTAGGCTACAAAAATAAGTCGTCCATATATGAGATTTTGTGTTCAGTTGGAAAGGTTATCTTGTCAGACAAAGCATGCCTCAATAACAGCTGTTCAATTGTGCTAATTTCTATAAATTTTGGCAATTAGTGATTTTAAAATGGAAGTGTAGAGTAAAATAGAGTTTTTATTGGCAACAAAATTTCAATAATAAATGTCATATTTACATTATTCAGCTTGGGATGTTGTGAATGTATCATGCAGCTGCTTCACAAAAAGTTATTTAACATACTAAAACTTAAATGTAAAATCTATTTATCAACAGTAATAATCGCTATTATTACAATATAAAGGTGAATAAACTGCAGTTAACAGTTATGCTTGTTGTCAGAAATGTGCAGCCTTAGGGGCAGATCACACCAAACATGCTTTCTACAGTTAGACACGCCTACTTTAATGTATTACAAATGGCAGAGAGCCTTTAGCGCACTGCTTATGCATGCCGGGGGCCTTGCGTTTTTAACATGTGCCACACATCGCGTTTTTGACTGCGTGTTCTAAGCTTTTCTAGTTAAAATAAGTGAACTCTGGGTAGACGTCATGCATTATTTTTCTATTGTCCAATCGAATGAACAGGCTCCCAATTTGGTGACTGAACTTTACAGTTGCTTCTAGTGTCCGGAGACGGCAGTAATGGAAGAGAAAATTGTTGTGGCTTATGAAAGTTAATCAAGCAAGTTCAATACAAAAAGCCTCTGCTTGAACATTTTATTGTTACTGTATATATGACAGTTAACAACTAAAGCGCTCACGTATTCAGTTGTTCAGTTGTAATTCAGCGACATAAAAAACTGCAGCATGCTGCTCTTTTTTTTTTAAACAAGCAAATAAGCAGCTTAGCGTGTCTTGCGTTTCCATACATTAAAAGCGTGTTTGGTATGATCCCCCTTAGCTTCCGGTACACGTAGCTTTACTAGTGGCTTTTACACCCACAAAATTAAAGTATGCTTTCTCTTAGTGTTCGTCTTTGAGTACAACTCACTTCACACCAAGGACACTTCAATGACCGTGACATTTTTATCACAACATAAAACGTAATGCACCCAGCTACAGAGTGGCGGGTAATTACAGTAATCATCTGCACTGTAAGCCTGTTGAAAAATTTGATAAATGTGGGAAATGTGGCAGACTTTAAGGCCTATGGAGCATTTATGTTAACACTAAAAATTGTTTGAAATTATGGCTTACCTAAAATGTTATGACTGAATTGGATCAGGAAGGCAAGAGCCCAAATGGCCCATGTACTCAACATTCCTCCCTGTACCCCTCATGTCAGGTGCGAGATAAGCACAGGGCTATCAGGCATGGGGCTTCATGGAATCCCATTGTGGGACGTCTGCAGAGCTTAGCCTGCTTGATTGACCGAGGTGGAACAGGTGTCAAGCGATACAGCCATTGCAACAGATGTCCTGACAGTGAGATCAGCACTGATGTCATGAAGCCTAGCAACGACAGCTGCTAAGGATACCTGAGTATCCAGCTGGGGAGTGCAATGGACAGCACAGATGTTTTTGTAACTTTTTGTAAAGGGGCAGTTTAACCATAAAGGAAAAATTCTCTTCAAACTGAGACTTTATGTATAGTATTTGAAAAGTACATTGACTTTCTGTTTTTTGGACAAAACCACTGGGATATTGCTCAGAGTATCTTCCCTTGAACGAGTCAGATTTTAAATGAATCATGTTTTTAAATGCTGTATTATTGAAATTGTGAGAGTGTAAGATTACATCATGTGATGCTGGATGTTGTTATAATGCAGTATGAATCTGTTTTATTATGTATTTCTGGATCATGTTTGAGCTTTGTCTGGTGTCGTTTTGAACAGATGGTGGTAAAAAAATGGCTTAAACAAACCAGTGAAATCCGTTTCCAGGAGTGGAGTGTATTAAATATTTAAAAGTAATTCAGATGAGCAGGATGGGACCCTTACTCATGTTTTTAAATGAAATCTATTCTGAGTAATAACAGAACATGTTGTTTTCTTCATTATACACTCTAACTGCAAGCAACAATTAAAAATAGTATTGTTTCAAAATGAGAATCACTAACATTATGAGTGGTCTTCTCACCTAGCATTTTAAATTATGGGAAAGGAGTGCAACAAAAAAAGTGAGTCATACCAGACAAAACGCCAGATTTTTGCTTTAGGGGAATTTGTTTGGGAAATATACCCTTAAGGTAAAAATCGCATTCACTGACCTAAATTGTGATGTTAATTAAATCTTTGTCTTTTTTCTATAGGAAGAATTTGTTGGCTTTGACACAGTTAATGAGAGCAGAACAATACACAGCCCAGCAAGGACGTCAATAGGTGACTCATTGTCTCTTAATTTTCTCATAAAAAGTGTTGTGGAATAGCAGTATGTTAAGTTGTATTTTTAATATTGCTGTTTTGCTGAGCCCCCTTTTGTATGTAAAATAAAGATTTTGGCTTTTAGTTGCATGTTACTTTTTTCAGGCTTTAAAGAATGCTTTTGTTTTTGTTAGGTACTGTCACACCAGAAAAAAAGCCCAGAGGACGTCCTCCGAGGGCTCTGGCTGTACAGAGAGTTGTTGATACAGCCTCTTTACCTGGAACCACAGTTCGCACAGAGAAGGTTAAACGACCCCCGGGGAGACCCCCTGGCTCTGGGGAAAAAAGAAGAGGGCGTCCACCTGCTTCTGCCAGCCAGAGAAGCTGGCAACTGAGCAACCATGCACTGCCCGGAGATGGTAGGGATGCAGCACAGGAATGCAGTCCCACACGCCGCAAGGACACTGCGGAGGATGAAAATGAGAGTAAAAGGGAAACTCTGCTTGGGTATGTGCAGCATCAGGGATCTGAGGCGAAGCTTCACAAAATCAGCCAGGAATCAAAAGTGACCAAACTGAAACGACTTCGGGATGTCAAACTGAGCCCACTGAAGTCGAGACTGAAGGCCATTGCAAGAAAAGGTGTCCCAGTTCCTGTCGGCCAGAGACGGAAAAGGGGCAGACCGCCTTCTGCTGAGCGCCTCAAAGCTGAGGCTGCCGCTGCTGCTGCTCGGACTGCGGTCACCTCCTCGCTCCAGGAGTTGTCCCATAATGTGCCAGGGACTGCCAAACATAAGACCTTCAGGGTTCGTCAGGTACAAGATTTGGGTCCTGGCTCTCCACATGATATCAAGCTCAGGACTTCTTACCCTGCTGATGAATGCACTAGCCCAGATCCCTATGACTCTGCAGTCGACCCAGAAACGCCTCCTAAACTTGGGAGGACTGTGGGATTACGTCAGAGCCCTCGTCATATCAAGCCTGTGCGTGTTGTCCCTTCCTCCAAACGCACTGATGCCACTATTGCAAAGCAGCTGCTACAACGGGCCAAGAAGGGAGCTCAGAAAAAGAAACTCTTGGAGAAAGAGGCTATAGGCACCCAGGGAGCTGGGGGTCTTGAGGGTGGCAGGAACAGGAGGCGAACGCAGCTAACGAATATCAGGCAATTTATCATGCCTGTTGTGAGCACAGTGTCCTTGCGCATAATCAAGACACCAAAGCGCTTCATCGAGGAAGAGACCAGTTTCAGCACTCCACCGCCGCATACAAAAATCGCGCGACTGGACTCTGTGCCATCCGCCTTGGCACCCCAATCAGTAGCCTCGTCAACCCCCGCCCTTATTACATCGCCGGTCACAATTGGAGCTGCTGCCACGCCAGGGGCAAGACCTGCTGTTGATTCTCTCCCACCCCCACCCCCTCCTGTCTCGACCACCAGTGCCACCGCTGTGGTCGCGAATCTTCTTAACAGCAGCTGCAACAACAGCGCTAGCAATGGACGTTTCAGTAGCAGTGCGGCCTCCTGTGGCTCAAGTGCTGTTTCTCAGCATTCCTCTCAGCTCTCCTCTGGTGAGTCATCTAGATCCAGTAGTCCAAGCCTTGATGATTCTTCTTGTGACTCGCAGGTCTCTGAGGGCACTCAAGCCCTCTCTGAAGAACCAGATCATTGCCCTGCCTTTCAGGGTGAGGCAAAGACAAGCATTCATCATGCCCCGCACCCACCCTCACCACCATCCGAGCAAGAATCGGATCACGTAGTGTTGATGGCACGCAGCAGGCGGGGTCGCAGGGGTCAAAGTCACAGGAGGGAGGCCTTAGTGGCACGTGGTAGAGGCAGTCTGGTTGGTGGAAGAAAACAAGCCATCATCAGCCCAGCCACAGGGGTTTTAATGTCAGCACAGCCCGGATGTCAACCAGCCTCTTCCACAGCATCCTCCTCTTCTTCTCCGCCACCACCTCCTCTTCTTAGCCCTCCTCAGCCTCCCCAAGCAGCCTCAGTCAGTACATCTGAGCATCACCACTCTTCATGGATGATGCCACATTCAGTCGCCCCCTTCTTGTCCTCTGCCCTCTCCAGTGCTCTTGACAAACGTCGCTCCATTTTACGCGAGCCCACTTTTCGTTGGACGTCTCTGTCATGTGCGGGGAGTAAGTACTTCTCCTCTGCAAAGTATGCGAAGGAAGGCCTTATCCGCAAGCCCACTTTTGACAACTTTCGTCCTCCGCCTCTCACTGCTGAAGATGTGGGACTCATTTCTCCTGGGCCTAGTGGAGGTGGTATTGCACCAGGCGGGTTCCCCGCACAAGCCGGTGCAGCTGCTTCTGGTACTAGGCTTTTCTCCCCTGTGCATCATCACCACAATCACCACCATCAACCCCCGTCACGGTTTGATTCACCACTCCAAAAGCGCAGCCCTTTGCTGCGTCCTGCCCTGTTTACTCCGAGCGCGGCTCATTCCCGCATCTTTGAGTCAGTTACCCTCCCATCCTCCTCAGGCAGCAGTCCTGGCTCCCTGTCCCCTCTTCAAGTCTCACCTACATCAAGCAAAAAGAGGAAGGGGTCAAGGTTCTCCCGTGGACAATCTAGGTCACCCTCTCACTCCATGACTACCAGGAGCAGTCAGTCAGGAAAATCCCCCTCCGAACAATCTGTGTTGAGTAGTTCTGTTCCCATGAGCGTAACCGGCAATTCTAGCCCATTGCCTGGAGTCAGCCCGCTTGCTGCTAGTGCCTTAAATCAAGCTTTCAGCAGCTTTCCCTCAAGCTCCATTGGTCTGACTGGTGTTTCAGATGCTAGACTAGCACGGGATGGTCTTGGTGGTTGTGCTTCATCCACACAGATATTCTCACTTTTTACACCCAATGCTCAACCTTCTGGAAAAACAGGAAGAGAACGGAGTGTTTCTGCTACTAGAGAAACAGGTCCAAGGGAGAAGGACAGGGAAGCAGAGAAATCTAGAGATCGGGAAAAAGAAAACAAAAGAGATGTAAGGAAGGATTGGGAGAAGAGAGCGAGGAGCCTTTCATCAGAGGTTTCTCCCAGTTCTACATCTAGCCTCTTTGTGGCAGAAAACGTTGAAGAGTCTCTTACTCAGAAAAAAGCACCTGGTCGAAAGAAGTCAGTCACGGTCGATTCTGGTGCAGAGGCCTCTCTGAGTGAGCCTGTAGCAGTGTTGTCAGTTGGGGCCTTGACATCCAAGGGTCGTCTTCCAAAAAAAGGCAGACCTTCTGAGAAGAGTGTTGAAACAGAGGGCATAGAGAAGGACAAGGAAAGGTTATGTGCTTCTACCCAGATGAGGAAAACACCTGCAACAACATCACTTACATGGAGTCCAGGTACAGACAGACGTGTGGTAAAACTGCTGAGAAAGGCTAAAGCACAGCTTAATAAGATCGAGAAGAGAGAGCAACAACCAGGTGATCAGCCCAAGTTGCAGGTATGTTTTTAAATTTGACATAAGAAAGGAATATTTAAAAAGACATATAAAAGAGGAAAATTTTAAAAGGCATCAAAGAGTAATTTCCCTTTTGTTAATCTTTCAGGGTCAGGAGAGTGACTCCTCAGAGACATCAGTTCGAGGTCCACGCATAAAACATGTGTGTCGTCGTGCAGCTGTAGCTCTGGGTCGCAACCGTGCAGTGTTCCCAGATGATATGCCTACCCTTAGTGCCTTGCCATGGGAGGAGAGAGAAAAGATCTTGTCTTCCATGGGAAACGATGGTGAGAACAGCTTTGAGAAACCTTTTATTTGTTTGGGATATGTTTTGGGATTTAATCTGTTGATAATCAACTTAAACAGACAAATCATCAGTTGCGGGGTCAGAGGATGCGGAGCCGCCCACACCTCCCATTAAACCAGTAACAAGGCAAAAAATAGTCCAGGAAGCCCCTCCCAGAAAAGGTCGGCGCTCTCGACGCTGCGGGCAGTGTCCAGGCTGCCAGGTTCCGAATGACTGTGGGGTCTGCACTAACTGCCTGGATAAGCCCAAATTTGGGGGACGCAATATTAAAAAGCAATGTTGCAAGTGAGTTTAAAAAGTATCTATTTGCCCATCAATAATGAAATATCAATTGCACATTGTTTAAACATGTATTCATTTGTTTTGTCAGAATAAGGAAATGTCAAAACCTGCAATGGATGCCATCAAAGTTTCTTCAGAAACAGGCAAAAGGTATTTTTTGAAGAAAACTCCTTTAAAAGCCAGAGATGATCTTCACAATTTTTAAGTTATTTCTTCTTTGCATCAACTACAGGTAAAAAAGATAAGAAGAAAAATAAATGGTCTGAAAAAAAGGATGCACATCACCAAGTCAAATCGCACTGTTCTGAAGCAAGCCCCAAACCAGCCCTTTCTCCAAAGGATGACCCGCCCCGTAAGAAAAGTGAAACTCCACCGCCTGTCCAGGGAGTGGACAAACACAAGCAGACGCAGCCTACATCACCATCCTCACCAGCTTCCTCCCCAAAGGACCATCTACTCTTTAGTCCTTCTGACGATCCCAAACATTCTCAGGCCCAATCCAGCTCTGCTTCCAGGAAAGAACGAAAGCAGCAGACTAGTCCTTCATATACTTCTCTGCATGCTGCCCCCTCTTCGCCACCAGCACAATCCCAGCAGTCGTTGCAGCATCAAAGCCAAGTGCCAGCCAAAAAGGAAAGCGTTGCAAATTCCCAATCCAGTGAGCCCAAAAAATCTCAGCAGCAAAGTCAACCCAGCTCTGCGATAGATACAGGTTTGGAGAAGCCAATAAACCAAGACTTTATATATGATGTTTTAATAAATTAGTTGTAGCTTTAATATGTTTTCTATTTTAGCTTCAGAAGCTAAGCAAAAGAAACAAGCCACTCGGTGTGTTCAACCACCCAAGTCTAAAACAAAAGAGAAGGTGAAGCCGATATTTCCCAATTTTGTTTGATTCATAAACCCAAAATAAAAAGTCTAGAATGACTGGGTTTGTATTTGATTTCTCAACAGTTAACCACCAAACCTGACAGCAGTACTTTAAACTCCCAGAGCACTCCCTCGACTGGGGGCACAACTAAGCAGAACGCACCCTGCGATGGAGTGCATCGAATCCGAGTAGATTTCAAGGAGGACTATGACATTGAGAATGTCTGGGAGATGGGTGGCCTGAGCATTCTTACCTCCGTCCCAATCACCCCAAGGGTGGTGTGCATTCTTTGTGCCAGCAGCGGTAACGTTGAGGTGGGCTGTTGCCTATTTTTCATTCGCCGTCTAAAGTTAACACCAAAAAGTGTGTGCTAACAGTTTTGGTTTTCAGTTTGTTTTCTGTCAGGTGTGTTGTGAGCCTTTCCACCTTTTCTGCTTGGGAGAAACGGAGCGCCCCCATGAGGAACAGTGGGAGAACTGGTGTTGCCGCCAATGTCGCTATTGCAATATTTGTGGCCGAAAGTATCAGAAATCCAAAGTAAGAGTTTTGTCCATTGATGTTTCATATACTGTGTTTTAAATTTTGTAAACCCTTTTATAAAACGTACTCTAAAACTTGAATAGTAATTCCATCTATAGACTCACTTAAAAGTTAGGATAAAAATTTATTTTTAAAGCTTATTTACAAATATGGATTGTCACATGGGTGATTGTTGATAGAATGTTTTATCGCAAAGTCCTTTTAAATATTAGCAGAACTGAACTTAAAGGAACATTTGGGCAGTTGAACATAGTTCTGACCAGCATATTAAGTCGCTTTGGATAAAAGCGTCTGCTAAATGCCTAAATGTAAATGTATATTATGTGATAATTTTTTTTAAAGGACTCATTATTAGTTCTCTGCTTTTGTTCTGACACAATAAGATATTAGGTATGTACCATCGCATTCAAAAGGATTTGATTCGTTCAGCTGAAATTGTTAAACAATAACTGAAAGGCATAATTTTTAAAGCATGAATCAACTTGGTTCTCAGTTTTTCGCATCTCAAATTTTGAAGCTACATTTTTAACAACATTCTCATAAATTTCCTTATTTGGAATGTGCTCCTAAAAAGTATGTCCTTATGAAAAGCAAACACGTGTCTGCTCTCTGGAATGGTCATTTCCTTTTTTTTCACTATTACTTGCAATGGAAAACTTTGAGTTTTTTCCGAACTAGGCAGTCTGAAAAGCAATATGTTTTTATTCTTAACATCATCTAGCAACTACTGGAGTGCGACAAGTGCCGAAACAGCTTTCACCCTGAGTGCCTGGGACCCAACCACCCTACAAGACCCACAAAGAAGAAAAGAATCTGGGTACACACATGCACACACGCACGCACAGTGACAGGTGTTTGTAAGATCTATAGCACTTTTGCCTATAATTTTCCTCTCTGCCACAGATCTGCACCAAATGTGTATGCTGTAAGAGTTGTGGGGCCACAAAACCAGGAAAGACTTGGGATGCCCAGTGGTCACATGATTTCTCTCTGTGTCATGACTGTGCCAAACTCATTGATAAAGGTCAGTATATATCACTTTTGTATTTGTAAGTATGTAAACAGGAAATGGTCTACTCAATCATATTTCTCTCCCAGGGAACTTCTGCCCGCTCTGTAATAAGTGCTATGATGATGATGATGACTATGAAAGCAAAATGATGAAGTGCAGGAAGTGTGATTGCTGGGTTCATGCCAAATGTGAAGGTTTAACCGGTTAGTTGTCTGTTTAACTCTATAGTCAAGTTTATTGGTTAATGTAAATAGGTTAAACTAAGCAAAAGTTAACCTCTTTTTTTAGATGATATGTATGAGCTTCTGTCTCAGCTGCCTGAGAATGTGGCCTACACCTGCATAAAATGTGAGTCCCATCGCACTGATTGGTGTGACTTCTTGGAGAAAAAGATTCAGAAATCCATGCGACAGGTTCTCACTGCTTTACTGAACTCTCGCACATCCACACACCTGCTTCGCTACAGACAGGTAACTTCCACCTACTCTATAAGACAAAAGGTCCATGTACCATATTTTTGGTGTATATTTTGTTGAAGGCTTTATCATCCTTGGCTCAGGCGATTATGAAACCACCTGAGCTGAACCCAGAGACAGAAGAGAGCCTTCCCTCACGCCGGTCCCCTGAGGGTCCTGACCCGCCTGTGCTAACGGAGGTCTTACCACCAAACGATTCACCTCTTGATTTGGAGTCTGTGGAGAAGAGAATGGATTCAGGATGTTATAAATCTGTTGTAAGGATATTTTGGAGCCTCCTTCGTGTTTGTATTCTTTTCTATTCTTGTCGCTTTTTGATTCTCTTATCCTGACAGGGTTCAAAGCAGGCCACCTCGAAAAAAGAAGCAGGTGTCATTTTCTGTTCTGTATTTCAGCTGGAGTTCAGTGATGACATTGTCAAAATCATCCAGACAGCCTTTAATTCAGATGGAGGTCAGATAGAGAGCAGGAGGGCCAACAGCATGATCAAGTCCTTCTTTATTCGGGTAAGCTAAAGTAAGAGGATGCAGTTTTTGAAGCAGTTGTTCTCATCCTTCTTTGTTGTGGCTAAAATACCGTCTTGTTGTTTAAGCAAATGGAGCGGGTTTTTCCATGGTTTGGAGTGAAAGAGTCCAAATTCTGGGAAACGCACAAAGTCGCACCCAAGTAAGTGTTTTGACCTGTTATTTGAATCCTGAATTGGTTTGAAATATTTATTTTGGAATTAACCAGACTATTTAATTTTTGGTCAGACAGAAAGGACTTTAAGTTTATAAAAAAATAGGAAGAACATCCACATTAGCAATTACAGGACTTGCAAACCTCACCTCCAGGTGCCGGTGTATTCTTTGCTCTCCTCATAAGCAGAATCATCACTTTTCCAAAGGGTGTAGGGACTGCAGGGTTCTTTTTTCATTGTTTGAGGTCGGCAGACAGTATCACATTTCACATTGGTGCTTGAACTGTCTTGTGGTTGACTTCATTTGTTTTCCTGAATTATTAAAAACTATGTGAAGGGTTTTTTGAGTGTCCATGCATGCTAAGCATACTCTTGAAAAATATTCTTTGTCATTACTAAATTTATAAAGTATGCTCAAGCTCTTTTTATACTACTTTAGAGTTAAGTATAAAAGAGACTTATCAGTGTTGTGCTTTCGTCCTTTTGCAGTAGTGGACTACTTCCGAATGCTGTGCTGCCTCCTTCCTTGGACCACAACTATGCCCAGTGGCAGGAGAGAGAGCAGATAGCCAAGGCTGAGCAGCCTCTGCTCATGAAAAAGATAATCCCTGCTCCCCGTCCTAAAGCCCCAGGAGAGCCTGATTCTCTGATGACCTCCGCACCACCATCACCTCTTCCAACACCCAAGCTTACTCATGGTGAAAAATTATTTTCAAAATTGTTTAAAGTTTTAGGCAAAACTGAAATTGAAAATTCTCTCAATATATCTCATGTCATCTCTTTTTCCAACACTTTTTTTCCAACACATTTGTACGGCTATTCTTCCATGTTACAAATGGCTTATCGAATACTTATAAAATGGGGAACAGTGTTGGTAACAAAAGCCACGCACACACTGACCTCTATTTTATGGACACAAATCAAAAAAGTAAGCGGGTACTGTCATTGCATGTTCTCCAACATTTTCAGAATATCTGTGAGAGAGAAAGTCATACAATTAAAAAAAAATGGTTGTACTACTCCTTTAACAATATGATGTATCCAAACACAAAAATAGACTTTCAATAAAGTTTCAAAATAAAGGATGAGTAGGTAACATTTTTACGATTTTGCTTATCTTTTCCATACAAATAGACATTTTAAATTAGTATTTGTTGGTTATGTCTTAATTTCAGATCTGAGTCCTGAAGACAGCCCTGAGCTTTCCCCTCCCCCTGATGTTGGTGACAACCGACAGTGTGCGCTTTGTCTAAATTATGGAGATGAGAATACAAATGTGAGTCATCCTTAAAAAAATTCCATTTACACATACAGATGATTTGTGGTTCACAGATTTCTGAATTGGATTTTGCAACGGTACTGTAATTTAAGCATGTTTTTTTGTTGTTTTTTTTAGGACTGTGGAAGATTGTTGTATATTGGCCAGAATGAGTGGACCCATGTGAATTGTGCTTTGTGGTCAGCAGAGGTGTTTGAGGATGTTGATGGGTCTCTCAAAAATGTCCATATGGCAGTCGGCCGAGGCAAACAGCTGGTACGTAATCAAAGCCATATGCCATGTGTCATGTTTGGTTATTAATTTAGAGGGCTGTATTATATCTTTTAAGGTTCTTTTTACCAGTCTACTAAAATGCTGTTGTCCAGTTTTCTGCTTCAAAATGGACTCATGCTTTGTTTTCTCAGCGATGTGATAATTGTCATGAACCTGGCGCAACAGTGAGTTGTTGCCTGACCTCCTGTACCAGTAACTACCACTTCATGTGTGCTCGTCAGCAACAGTGTGCCTTCTTGGAGGACAAGAAAGTTTATTGTCAGCATCACAGAGCTCTGATAAAGGGCGAGGTAAGAAAGTTTGTAGACTTTAATGAACTAATGATATCATGTATTGCAATGTGTTTACTACATGTGACAAATCTATTTTAAAGATGGTACCAGAGTCAGGCTTTGAAGTAACTCGGAGGATGCTTGTGGACTTTAAGGGAATCAGTCTTAGAAAGAAGTTCAGTAATGGACTGGAGCCAAACAGCATCCACATGATGATTGGTTAGTATTTTTTAGATTCATACTTATTTATGAGCGACATTTAAAAAACAGTAAAATAACTTTTCTTGGTGCAGGTTCAATGACCATCGACTGTCTTGGTATGCTGACTGAATTGTCAGATTGTGAAAAGCTATTTCCTGTGGGATACCAGTAAGTTTGTTGATTTAATCAACTTATAAAGAAAAGTGGTTTTGTTTGTAACATCTTTTATCGTTTTCTTTGGCCAGATGCTCAAGGGTCTACTGGAGTACCCTAGATGCCCGCAAGCGTTGTGTATACAAGTGTAGAATTCTGATGTGCCGGTCCTCTTTGACCGAAAATACCAATAATATCCCATCAATTCCAGAAGAAAACCGAACAGTGGCTCATATTCCTTCACCTTTATCAGGTAAAACTATATTTCCCAACGTTTTATGGTCTTTATTCATACATTTAAATTGCTTTTTAAGACTTAGTATTTCTAAACATTTCAGCTGACGTGGATGCGGCTTTGCCTGATTCCATAAAACCCCAGAATGTGCCTTCCAAACCAAAACCAAGGGTTTGTTTTAGAAACCGACACCCCAGTTACCCACCATGTCATCGTTCTCCCACCACCAGACCGCTTCCCTCCCCAGGTATTAAAATACATAACACATCTATTTCACATTGCTTTACCTAGAAGAATAGTTTTTTAAAAGTATTTTTCTTTTTTAGATGGTTTTACTAGGTCAATTCATGAGATCGTGACTGTGGGAGATCCTTTACTGAGTTCAAATCTACAAAGACTAGGATCTCGCAGACACAGCACTTCTTCTGTCTCCCCTCATCAGCACAAGCAAAAGGTTTCTTCCCCTCTACATGGAGGAACAGTATCTGGTCAGACCGGTAATCCATCTGCCGTCTCCCTGTCCACAACCTCCAAGGATCCCATAACCAAGGATACAGGAAGAGCAACATCTAGAGAAAGATCTCAAAGCCGAGAGGCTAATGCAATAAACAGTGCGGCACAACGTCGACTAAATTTTGGCTTCGCTGAACGAATAGATTGCCCTAAAAAGCAGTCAGATGGTGACCTTTTAAAATTATCGCAACTTCCCACCATAAGCCAGGTGTCACCACCTCTTGGAACTGCAGTTTTGACTGGACATCAGAGAGGAAGTGCCACTTTGAGAGCCGACAAAGGAAAGCAAGGCACAAAGGATACCGACCTTCCAGCTGGCGCCAACTTTTTGTCCAGCCATCCACCTGCCACTCTTCCAAGAGACAAAGCTAATCCAGTTAAAGAAGGAAATGCTGCATTAGTTATTGCATCAAAAGACACAGGAAAGTCTGCTTTGACTCAGCCGGTTTACAGCAAAAGTGGAGGTAGAAAGTCCCATGACTTTGTGTCTGGCCCAGCTCCGGCCGCCGCGATGAAGCCTCTCTGGACATCTGGTGCAAAGTTGGGAGAAGAGGACATAAAGCGTGGTGTCCAGGCGGGTTCTGCCATGAATGCGAGTCATGGAACTTCTAACACCAAAGAAAAACACCCCAAAGTTAAGATGAATGTTACCAGAGATGCATCAAAAGAAAGAAAAGAAACTTCTCAAAACAGAAACCTTGTTCTCAATAGCAATTCGAAAAGCAGCGTCAAACCTCAAGGTACAACAGCAAACAACAGTAGCAATAAAGCCACAATGTTGAGCAGTAACACACTTTCTGGCAAAGTGGAAGCTAATAAATTTGATCAGAAGGAAGGGGAAAAGCCAGTAAACTCTAAAGAGAGATTAAGCCTAGAGAAAAAGCATGCTTCAGCAGTTGAGGCTATTAAGACAAAATCAGGAGTAGAGAGATGTATCAAACCACCACAGGTACACTCTAAATCAAGTAAAGAATCTGAAAAGAAACGTACAGAGAGAATGCCTCTGAAAATGGATCCTAATGGAACCAAAGCTGTCAGCATATCCTCCAACACAAACCCCCTTACGTCTGTCACCACTGGCACCCAGGGCCCCCAAAGACGATCCTCCAGAGCAATGGTTTTCTCACCATCCGCAAGCTCTGAGAGCTCAGAGTCTGACAGCCACATTCACCCAGATGATTCTGAGGAGCATCTTATGGACCATCGGTGTGTTGAGGAAGGAGACAACCATAATTTAGAAGATGAAGGCAGTGTGGATAAACACCATGAGGACGACAGTGACGGCTCGGCGGGTTCAGCAAAACGCAGATATCCAAGGCGGAGTGCCCGTGCAAGGTCCAACATGTTTTTTGGGCTAACCCCTTTCTATGGTGTGCGTTCATATGGTGAAGAAGACATACCCTTCTACAGCAGCGGGGAATTCTCAATGAAAAAGCGAACGGGGAGCAGCAAACGCTCGGCCGAAGGACAAGTAGATGGGGCAGATGACATGAGCACATCTTCCTCTGCAGATAGCGGGGAGGAAGAGGAAGGAGGAATAAGTTCAAACAAGGATGCGTACTATTATAACTTCACACGCACTATCATAAACCCTAACTCTGGTCTTCCACCAATTGCTGGCATTGATCAGTGCTTAGGAAGAGGTTCTCAAATTCACAGGTATCTGAAGGACCAAGCAAAGGAGCAAGACGAAGACAGCGATGAGGTGTCGACAGCAACCAAAAATTTGGAACTGCAACAGATCGGTCAACTCGATGGTGTGGATGATGGGTCTGAGAGTGATGTCAGTATAAGCACCAGCAGTGCGACCACTGCTGCTACTTCATCCACACACAAAAGTTCGACAAAGAGGAAGGGAAGAGAAAGCAAAGCTGATAAATTAAGCACAGACTCTGGGAAAGAGCCAGATAATACCACAAGCGGAGGGGGTGGAAGCTGTAACAGTCGTAAAAATCAAAAGGATAACTGTCTTCCATTGGGGAGCGTAAAAACACAGGGACAAGACCCTCTTGATTCTCAGTTGTCACTTAGCACTGAACTTCTGAAGTCTGATTCTGATAACAACAACAGTGATGACTGTGGTAACATCCTGCCATCTGATATTATGGAGTTTGTGCTTAATACACCTTCAATGCAGACGTTAGGACAGCAGACCGAAGCTCCATCTGCCGAAACCTTCTCTTTAGATCAGAGTTACGGGGTGGATGTTAGCCAAAGAAAGGATATGCTTTTTGAAGATTTTTCTCAGCCATTGCCGAGTGCTGAACCAGTGGAGGGTGGAGTGAATGCTTCAATTGCCGTAGAAGAGCAGTACGGTCTTCCTCTCGAACTACCCTCTGACCTCTCTGTGCTAACAACCAGGAGTCCAACAGTTAACAACCAGAATCACAGCTCTCTCATCTCAGAGACCTCAGAGCGCACCATGTTGGCTCTTAACACAGAGGAATCAGGAGAAGAGAAAAGTGGGAAGAAACATAGAACAGCCTCCACAGCATCCACCAAAAGCCCACAGGATAGATGTGGAGATTCACAGATTACAGAAGGTCACATGACTCCAGAACATTTCATTCCTGCACGGATTGATGGTGACCATATTGCTAGTCCCGCAGTGGCTGCAGCGGAGACTGGAAGCAAAGATCCGACTAGAACTACAAGTACGCCAGGATTACCTAGCTCACCTACTGTACCTCTCCAAACTCAGAAATTCATCCCCACTGTCACAATAAGTTCAGGTCCCACTCCAATCGCAAGCTCTGCTGTTCAAGCATCTGCCTCTCAAATAAAGCCCGGTCCAGACAAACTGATAGTGCTAAACCAGCACCTGCAGCCACTTTACGTATTGCAAACCCTTCCGAATGGTTTAACACAAAAGATTCAGATTGCACAATCTGGAACCGGTGTTATGAACACGAGTGCCCCTGTTTTGACAAGCCTCAACGCTGGCATCTCCACTTTTCCTGCTGGTGGAAAAGGATTAGTTCCTGTTTCTCACCACCCACAAATCCATGCATTCACTAGCACAGCTCAGACAGGTTTCCAGTCTGTTATTCCAAACACAACGTCAGGCCTCCTTATAGGAGTCTCCTCTCATGATGGTCAGATTGGCGTGACCGAGGCAGGGCACATGCACGTCACTAGTGTCTCATCTACTAGTGTAGCTAGTGTCTCGTCCATCACGTCAGCACCTCAAATGCTCCCCTCTGTTCAAGGCAAGAAACGTATTTCACGTCTTCATTCCCATAAGACCAAGAAACAGGCACGTGCGAAGAGTCAACCCACCCTTGCTCCTTCAGATGTTGGGCCCAACATGACACTGATTAACCTTTCGCCTTCACAAATTGCTGCAGGAATCTCCACTCAACCAGGCCTGATAACTGCAACGACCACACCTCATCGCAAAATTCCAAACATCATAAAACGACCCAAAGCAGGTGTGATGTATTTGGAACCTACTCTCCTCCCACAACCCATGCCTATTTCATCCGCAGCACAGCCTGGCATGTTGGGACATGACTCCTCGACTCATTTTCTGCCTTGCACAGTGTCAGGGCTAAACCCCAATCAGTCTGTTTTAAATGTGGTGTCAGCACAGGGAAACTTTTTGGGAGCAGGTTCAGTATCACTGAGCGCCCCTGGCCTAATTAGTTCAGCTGATATAGCAGGACCTATTAGTAATCTGCTTATCAAAGCCAACCCTCACAACCTGGGCCTTCCAGAGCAACAGATGGTTCTTCATCCGGGAACCCCAATGATGTCTCAGCTTACTCCAGCTCAAACATCTATATCAAGCAGCATTTGTGTGTTTCCCCCAAACCAAAATATAAGCATGTCTGTCAATCAACAGGTGGACAAAGAGGGCAGTGTTCATCTCCAACATCCAATCCTGGCGGATAAAACCGTTGACCCCAGTGCAAGTTCAGTGGGTCAGGTGGCTCTTGCCCCAAATTTAGTTACTCAAGAACTAAACAAAGGTCATGTTTTCGGAGTCCTGACGCAGAACTCAACAACCTCTCGACCACTGCATCAGCCACAATCCTTGAAGACGCCTGCTGGAGGTGGATCTACGGCTAAAGGAAAGCAAAAAGCTAAACGGCCTCGGACGAGCACGGAAAAGAGCGGTGGAAAGAAACATAAAGGACTTCACTCAGATATGCTAACTGTTGACACCTCTGCCATTCAAGCCACTTTCACCGGGTATGACCCTGATGTTTTATAATACATTTTGCATGGCCTTTGTAATAGAATAATGTCTGAAATGTGCTTGTGTTGTAGTGACCAGTACCTTTCATCACCTGAGCCAATGGATGTAGGGCAGTCTAATGAAAGTACTTCAAAAAAGAAGTAAGGGAGAACACATATTTGCAGTTTTTCAGTTAACTTTATTTGAATTATTTTATTTGAGCATATGTTCATTCTTCATAGTGATTCTGTCAGTATGAGAGCTGTTTCCTCCTCACTTAAACAAAAGACCGTAGCCACTTGTGATGACAAACCAAAGACTGACGGTGGGTGAAAAAAGACACTGTACCTTTATTTTTAAAAAGCCTTTTATAAGAGTCTGCTTAGTTGGTATGTATTAACATTTTCACCTCCACATTGTTGCAGGACTGTCAAGTAAGAATGATGAAAATGGATCAAATGCGTTTTCTGGAGATCCAAACGATCAGAAAGACAGTGGGAGAGACTCCACTTTGGAATACAAACCCAGAAAAGGGCTTATGTTTGAAATCTGCAGTGATGACGGGTTTCAGATTCGCTGTGAAAGCATTGAAGGTAAGTGACTAATAAATTCCTATTTTAAGCTTATTAATAATTCAATTAGTTGTTTGAAAATTACGAAATGTATATATTTATATACGGAGTTTACATTTTTCGAGTATTACAGGTAAAACTCTCTGTGTAACTTGGTAGCATTGTTGTAGCACTTGTTGACCTATTGTTGTATCGGCTATTTACCGCTTCATTGTCTCCTCGACTATTGTAAGTCGCTTTGGATAAAAGCGTCTGCTAAATGCTAAAAATAGTAATTAAATTTGATTGAATAGGAGCGAAAAAATCTATAATTTAATTCCTACCCTACTCAACTCCTGTGGAGTTCATTTCCCTGTTTTTGTTTATTTTCAGAGGCGTGGAAGTATCTGACAGATAAGGTACAGGAAGCTCGGTCTAATGCTAGACTCAAGGCTCTTTCATTTGATGGTAATAAGATGTTTTAAACAGTGTCCCAATCTTGTTTGTTTGTTTATTCATTCTTCTCATAACATGAATACCTTGTCTTTCAGGAGTAAATGGATTAAAGATGCTGGGTGTAGTTCATGATGCTGTAGTGTTTCTGCTTGAACAACTTCATGGAGCACGACATTGTCGAAATTACAAGTTCCGCTTCCACAAACATGAGGGGCGAGATGATCCTCCTATCAACCCTCATGGATCTGCCCGTGCAGAAGTGTACCACAGGTAGTTGTTTTGAGAAATATAATGAATTTATAACATTACCACCAATTGATTGGAATTGCTACTTGTTATGTAAGGAACTGACTTTAACCATTCTAATTCAAAATTGACTGTTTGCAGGAGATCAGCTCTGGACATGTTTAACTTCCTGGCATCTAAACACCGTCAGTCTCCTGAATACAGCCCCCAGGAGGAAGATGATGAGGAAATACAGCTCAAATCTGCTCGGTGAGCCTTCTTATTGACATTTGTCCAACCTTTCTTCTTTGTACCAAGGCGTACCAACACCTGTTGTTTTTCCTGCTTGTTTCACAGACGGGCTACCAGCATGGACTTGCCACTTCCTATAAGGTTTCGGCACTTAAAGAAAACATCCAGGGAGGCTGTAGGTGTCTACAGGTATAAAAAATTATATTTCATCCAAAACAAAAAACTGCTTCATTTTCTGTAGTCCATTCGGTTGAAGACTATTCCTGTTTGCAGATCATCCATCCATGGCAGAGGTTTGTTCTGTAAAAGAAACATTGATGCTGGAGAGATGGTGATCGAGTATTCTGGAACTGTCATTCGTTCTGCTCTCACTGACAAGCGGGAAAAGTACTATGATGGCAAGGTAAAAGAACAAAGATGCCTCATGATCTATAAATGCAGTGTCTCAAGTGCTCCTTACAGATTTTCCTCATCTCTCTACTCTCAGGGCATTGGATGCTACATGTTTCGCATTGATGACTATGAAGTGGTGGATGCCACCATGCACGGCAATGCTGCCCGTTTTATTAACCACTCCTGTGAGCCCAATTGTTTCTCCCGCGTGGTCAGTGTTGATGGTCAGAAGCACATTGTCATTTTTGCCATGCGCAAAATATATAGAGGCGAGGAGCTCACTTATGATTACAAGTTTCCCATTGAAGAACCAGGCAATAAGCTGCCTTGCAACTGTGGGGCAAAGAAATGTCGCAAGTTTCTCAATTGAAAGCCAAAACTTTGACATGGATTTCAGTGTATACTTTCAAGGGAAGAGACTTCAATAAAATGTTTTATTATTGAAGCAGGCTCAGGTTATCAGAGGGATCATGGTATTGTGCCTCTTATGTTGTATGATTTTTGAGAAAAGGCAAACGAGCGGAGTCGAAACCGAGAGGATGATCTTTATGTCCTCATTAAATGCCCAAATTTAAGCGATTAGTGCCCCTCATTCTTAACTCTTGTATATGATCTTTTATTTGTTTTTGTTTTTTAAAGAAGGATTTTGTGAACTATTTTCAATTTGTATCAAGTCTGGTCTACCCTTGCGTACAAGCGTGAATTACTAAAACATTGCCACATTGTTCCATTTTTCACCAAAGTGCAATTTCGAAAGGGAAAGATTTAATCTTTATTGACTGATGAACTGCAGTCAGTACATAATTATTTTGTTTTTAGCCTGACCTGTTTAAACATCTCTTCATTTCTGAATGTACATTGAAGTTTTTAGAGCATCTACGGTCGTCCTTGACAAGCTGGGCCTGATTCTCTTGTGGAAGACACTGTAAATATCAACTTGAATGCAGAGATAATGAAGGGGAAACACTAGGTGGAGCAGTGGTCCAAGGAATGGACTTTTAATCTTGTAGGAAATCTTAATTGTGGTAGAAAATAACGTGAGGATCTTTTCTAAAACGGAAAGAGTAGGCCAGCGTAGATTGTAGGAGATGAGATTTAAGGGCTGGCTGGACTGAGATCCTGGTGGACTGACAGCCAATTGACCACAGTTTCTGAGGTCTGGGGAATGACATTTTTATTTTTTTATCCATTTGTATAGTAAGTCAAAGAAAGAGTAGTTAAATCACATTTCATTGCAGAAAATTCTTTGCATGTTCTTTAAAATTTGTACAATTTGATCATGCTAGAGTTAGTTTGTGTTTCAGCAAGGGGAGATTAATTCGACCTTAGCTCGTGGTTATGTACACAATTATGATTGTCATATTTGAGACGATTTAATACTTTTATTCTCTTACTGACAGAGAAGTATCATTTATTCAGTATGTATATAATATGTATATTTTTCTATACAAAGAACTAAAAAAAGCACTCATTGGTGAATAGCACTTACTGTAACAATTGTATTTATATTTTTAATAAAACATTGTATTTATTTTGTCAACATTTTTGTAGGAAATTGTAGATTTTCAACACTAATGTTTTGTCCAGACATTTTTATAGCGCTGTCTCTTAAAAAGATTTTTTAGTTCATAATTTTTGTAGGCCGATTCTTTTTCTTTTTTTCTATTCCAAAGACTGAAGCAGTTCCCACAGAATGCGGTCCACCAGTGCCTCACGTTGCCAACCCGATCAAGCATGAACATTTCATATTAGGTTTAGTGAGCTGTGAAGATCTTAAGGGAGTCGCAAGTGCAGATATGTTTTGACTCTCTTTGTGCCAGCCTTAAAAATCCCATTAGGAACAGCCCACCTTCCCCTTAAAAGCCCTCAGATCTATTTGTAAACTTTTATTTCCTCCTGAAAAGGATGTATTCTCAACCATTCTAGCAACTGACGATTTCCAAAGTTTATTCCATATATTTTGTTATATTAAAATATTTTCTTAGAGATTGGTGTGATGCAAGGAATTTGCCACGGAGGCTTTCCCATGTAAAACTACTTCTAAAGCACTATATTTATATGGAGGATTGGAGGATTAGGGGCCTGCGGGCTCTCTAGTTTTCCTCATTGTCTTGTGCACTGAAGATTGTCGTCTTCCCAGTCTTCTTCAACACATGTTGCCTTGGCACTGCGGCTTCAGCTAGCCATTTGATTCACGTTTTTTGCTTGTATCATCATTTCTCTCTCTCTCTTTAATATGTAGACCCCCTTGTGCCCTTTTAAGAAAAGGCAACTTTTATGGAAAAACATATGTGACTTCTAATTATTTTGTGGATATTTCTTCCATGATTCTTTTAGATTGGTGCCTTCTGAGGAAATTTGTATTGTTTGCTCTTTGGTTGGCATTTAGTTTTGTCTACAGAAACAAACTTTTGAAACTGGGGCACAAACAGATTCTTTTTTTGGTAAACAATCCACTTGAAGTTTGACTGTAGCACGAGTACATTGATGGGTATTACAGAATGATTTGGGATCTGTACATAACTCTTGACAAAGCTGCTTTGTGCGAATGTGGCTTCCTCAGCGATCCACTATTACGGCCAGTCTCATTGCCTCGCAAAACTCTAATATACATTGTTTCCTATATTGGCTGCTGCAGACTTCTTCCAAATATCACTGTACGTAGGCTTCAAACCCTAGGAGTTCTGTACATCTTGTTTTTCATTTTGTCTTTATTTTTTTCGGGGCTATAGGGGTCTGCCTGATGCTCCCGGCACCCCCTGTGGAACAGGGACGTGTTGAATTTTGCAGCTTGCCGTTGTTGAATGTATTCTAGATTTTACCAATTGATTTCATTCATTTTTCCAACGAGAAAGGCTGGGAAGATACATTACATTTGGCTTCTAGAGCAATGGCAATCTTTGCAGGGTTCTACAGAAACTATTGCTCAGTGTAACGAAAAGAGATTTTTATTTTAGTAATATATTTTCTTTTGTAATGCAGTTACTAATCCTAAGGGCTTTGTAATAGACTCCTGCACAGACATCAATACAACACCAGACGCTCCATAAACCGACGTGATAGTGCTCAGTCAGTGTTGCAGAAGCAGACATGCTCTGTTGTTTTTCTGGACTTTACTCTTCCACACCACACAAGTGGTACCACATCTTCTGTAATTATAACCTACAGTATGTATACACACAATATACGTGGATATCTATATATAAACTAAACGTGTATGAATAGTTACTTGTACTTCAATATCTACACAATATACGGAATGGTCAGACAAACTTAGTTACAGTAGCAAACAGCAACTTCATAATGGTTAATTGCAATGTTCAGTGTAATCTATAATGGTTTTTGTGTTACAGGTAAACTTTAGAGTAACTAATGTGCATCATTTTTATATCAGGATCGAGTACCAGTTTTTCTGTGCCTGTGTAAGTTCCCTCAAGCGGAGCATTTTCCTTTTCTTTTGTTTGGACTTTTGATTTGGAAAAGGAGCGGTATTTATATGATGACACAATGTAAAATGTGGTTGTATACTTTAGTATTTTGTTTGTTTTTTTGATGGTGTAGTCGGCTTTATTTACTTGTACATTTTTAACAGTTTGTGGATTTCAGGCAAAACAAAACGTTTACGCCTGAAACCGTGTCACCCATACCTCTATCCTATTGGGACTTAAGTTGTACTTTTTCTTATGTGATGTTCTGTAATAAGTAATGGTAACCATTCTATTTATTTATTCTGAAAGCGATTAAACATCTCTAGATGTACACTGAGGTAAAGGTGTCATATACGCCAGAGTGGTTGACACAGCTCCCTGTTCATGGAAAATGTTCCTTTTGTACAGAAAGGTGTTGCGGACCATCTTGGGTACTTTAGGGAGCGAGAGAGGTCAGAGACAGGAAGATTTTAATTCGTTCCACATTAAGGACTCAAGTTTTCCTTTGTCTTAAGAACGCTTCCTTTACTCTTTAAGGATTTCGTGTCAGTGATAATACTGACAGTTTTAGGTTTTTTACTTTCTCCAAGGTTGCCCCATCAGTGTTTTACCATTTTACAGAAATATGAAGGAAAATTTGTAAATCCTAAAATAGTCAACCACAAACTACTTAAGGATGAATGTATAATGAGGAAAAAATTTGTACATAAACTGTAAAAAGAAAATTTCTAATCTTGTTTATTTTCTATGCACTTTTTTATTTAAGTGATAGTTTAAATAATAAACATGTCTTGTTTACTCAAATGTGCCTCTTCTTTTAAACCAAGCCTACAAAATATGTGATCCGTCCTTTTTCCCAAGCTGTTAAAGGTGTTCCATCCAAAACAGCTGTTCCTAATGAAAGCTGAGTCTCCTTGAAGTATTTCAGCCAATTTTAACAAGCCATTAAACCCATTATAACAATTACAAGACTATAGAAGTGCTGTTAATGGGCCCAGAGACCCTTAATGAGGAAGCTTTATCCTTATCATGCCGAGTAACAAAATAACCAAAAGCATATGTCTGTGCCACCCCTAATTCATTGCCCCTTCCCCCAGTTTCTATTTACGCCTTCAAATGGATCGAGGCATAACCATAAATTATTCTAAGTATGCCAAGATCTCTTGATGTGGTGACTATAAATCCCACCAAATCATTTACATCCTTTCTATGCCAATTGATCATTGACCTTAAGGTTTTGCTACACTTTACGCGGTTTTTAAGGTTGACCACAGGACCACTTCTGCAAATTCTCCACAACAAAACAGCATTCAGCCCTTATAAATGCCAGAATGATTAAATGCATAGGAGGCACACCTAAACGCATCACTCAGTCTCCACTGTACATGATAATATTTACACGAAAAAAGTTGGCATTACTACAAACGTTTAGTCTCCATCTCCAGGACGCTCTCTCTTCCCCTCCCCGTCTCCCAACCTCCCTCTTTCTAATTGGCTTCCAATAGTTTGGTGTCTCCTACGAAGACTAGCACTGCTCATTTTTCCCAAAACCTTAGGACGGCAAAGACGACGTTCTCTTTCTGCTGGTGAAGATTGGCAATCCTTCGAATGAATAGAAATTTAAATGGTGAGTTTTATTTTTTTAGATGATTCATATTGGGTAAAAAAAATATTCATTGCTAAATATAGAGTAGAAATGTTTTTTAACACATTGTTTGAGTGTTGTTTATTTAGGCAAATTCTTAAACAATTTCCAAGTCAAATTCTAAAGTACCGTTTCGACAAATATCTCTATTTTCTAAGATTTTCTCTTATTAAATACCACTTTATTTTCTTTAGAATGACCACAACTAACGTGCTTTACTTTGCACTTCTGTTCTGAGTCATGGAAAGGCATGTCTTATGTAACCGCATGTGACACAACGCTTGTATTTTTAATTATTGCTTGTTTATTTCCCCTATGATAAAGTGGTTTATAACTCTGAAGGCAAACATTAAAAGTAAAATGAACGTTATACTACATAACTAATGACATTTGGAAGCAATACTTTGTTATAAGAAAGATGAAGAAAGCAAATGCCTTCCGACGACTCATTTTTTGTAACCGAAATATTTTTAAATAATAGTTCAAAGCCAATGTAGACGTACAAATGCAATAGGCACATCAAACATGACCGCACGTGATTTGTCAGCACTGCTTTGTTTACAGTTCAGTCCAGTAAATTGATTCTGGAACGATGGGATTCGGTTTGTGTTTTTTGGCAGCTCGGTTAGTTTAAGGACTGGGCTGTTCACAGCGTTTTGATCCAAAACATTTAAATACAGTCATGAGAGATAACACGAAACTGTCCAGATGTCCTTCAACAGATGTTTCTCTTCGATTACAGAGGCATGTTCTTTAACCAACTATGCGGAGCTTTAAAGAATGTTTTGGTGGTCTGGTTGTACCTCTCAACGTGAGCCTTCAGCGGTTTCTTAACTTTTATATGAAACAGCTGTTTTAGAGACGGCAGACTTGCACAGAAACCTGCTGATTTACAGCAAGACATAAACTGTTGGACGTGTCCAGTTCCAGGCAAGATTACCAGAAATGACAAGTCTGTGAATCCTGCTTCCGGTTTTAAAGACGCTGTGCGTTTGTAGTTTGTTCTGCCTGGATTTTTCACACCTCAGCAAAGATTGTAGGCAGTAAAATGTATTATGGATTGTTTGGCCTTTCTAGATTTTTATTACTCAACTTCTTACTGCAGACCACAAGGTCTTAGAAGTTTTAGAAAAACGGTTGTTTACAGAATGTTCGGACAAGGTCCAAATTAGATAACATGTAACAATCGCTATAGACATTAACTTGAATGACGCATGGACAACAGGGAAGTAATGCTATATGCAAGTAATTTGTATTAATATTCACTTATGCGAAAAGAATTTGGAGACCATTCCAAAGTTTAATCTAATTTCGTAACATTTGAACTAAATCAAACCTCAGGATTGACTTAGTCATCCAACAGCAATGAAAAATACTGACATATAAAATCCAGCTTAAATAGTATTTTTAATATCAATATACTTGATAATTGATCATTTCATGCTAATTGCAAACCCATAAATAGCAAATTAAGAAAAACATTTTTTATTCATTTTTTAAGGATATATTTTTCAGTGGCTTTATATGCCAAATAAGAGAGGTGCCAACATCAACAAATTTATATTTAAAATATTTAAAAAAAATGCATTCAACTATTTCTACAGTACAGTATTTTACTCAATTTTTAAAGAATTTTCTGTCTGTTTCTCTTTCTACATATCCACTCCAATTATTATATATATTATATTAGCTTTTAAATTTTGTTACTTTTCCTATTACGCACACACCCCATTGCCTTAGACATGAGATCATGCATCGTTCAGTGTTGTGCTGGACTGTTTTTCACATTATCTACATCTTATAAGTGTGCTTAAACCTTAATGATGCTGACATCATCTGAAATTACTTTTGAGACTATAAGTGAGTCTCTGGTCATTTTGATTTATTTTTCTTCTCTTGAAAAGAAACTTCTTTTCTCCTCAGACTGAAAGCAATGACATCTCTGCAGACGTGGCCTCTTTCCTTCCTGCTTGTTATTGCAGCACACTGTTCTAATTCCCTTGAAGACAACAAGATACCTAGTTTATGCACAGGTAGCCCAGGTATCCCAGGATCTCCTGGTTTACATGGCAGCCCTGGTCAGCCCGGTAGAGATGGGCGGGATGGGCGTGATGCGCTGCCGGGCGAGAAAGGAGAGAAGGGGGACAGAGGAGAGTCAGGTATAGAAACAAAACGTCTTGGCTTTAAAACCTGATTTTCTTATTATACAATTGAGACAACATGATGTATAAAAAGCAAAACAAGCATGATTTTTTTCAAAGGTGAGACAGGCATAAGGGGTCTCATGGGAGACAGAGGAGATCCTGGCGAAAAAGGGGAGAAAGGAACCGCGGGCGAGTGTGCAGTGGCACCCAAATCAGCTTTCAGCGCCAAGCTCTCCGAGTCCCGCACTGCACCCATGACAGTAGGTGAAGCGGTGCGCTTCGACAAGATCATTCTGAATGAGCAAGGGGATTACAATCCCGAAACTGGACGTTTCACCTGCAGGGTACCGGGTGTTTACTACTTCACAGTTCATGCCACAGTCTACCGCTCCAGCTTACAGTTTGACCTCATAAAGAACAGTCATACTGTGGCCTCTTACTTTCAGATCTTTGGGAACTGGTCCAAACCAGCCTCTTTGTCTGGAGGAACACTAATGCATTTGATTCCAGGAGATCAGGTTTGGGTGCAGATGGCACTGACCGAGTACACAGGATTTTACTCCAGTCCCAAGACTGACAGCACTTTTACTGGTTTCCTAGTGTACTCGGACTGGAAAAACTCAGCTGTTTTTGCGTAAATGTAAAACATTGATTTCTGCACCTTTATTTCTTAAAATGTCAATATTGCAGGACAAAGGCCTTCATTTGTCAGCATTTGACACAAAATAAACAATTTTAACCAGTTATTGAAATCACATACAGTGTTATTCTATGCAAGTTAAGTAAAACTAAAATATAGAAATGAATTCACTTTCCAATAAAAGCACATTTTTG
>CM065675.1:771507-844007 GCA_033220385.1 Triplophysa yarkandensis
CCTTCCTCTATACAATTGTGGATTTCAGTTCTTGGAATAGAAAAGATGGCAGTTCCAGACAAGATGTTATAAGATAAATGAGAAAGGCTTTCCCTTGTGTCTCTAATGCACAGATACAAACATGACATCTCCAACACTCGCCGCGCTAAAAGCCTTTCTGTTATTTACCAGACAACACCCATGCGTGAGCAGAATTAAATTACCGTCTCTTGAAACAAAAAATGAACAAAATTTTGTTTTCAAACTGTGCTGATCAATACCATTTCAGTAGTAAGACCACCATCAAAAAGCCTTAATGGCATTCAATTATAAATGACAAACAGAGAAAAATCACTAACCCATCACCAGATTGTAGAATGGCATTGGAGAATGTTGTAGAGAAACTCTGGCAGTCACAATAAACGTACAAAACAGTTTTAGTGGAATGATTTCAGTAAAGAAAAAACAAATTGCACCTCGATTTCTCTGATATTATAATCAAATCAATATGATGTTTCCATTAAACCTTGAATCACTTTGTACAGTCAGAAAAGATTGAAGCATTCTCTGCTGATTATACATTTGTGTCTATTGTGGCATAAAAAAGTTCCTCCAAACACTTGGTATTTCAGAACACACTGGTTACATCCGCTTTTAAACCCCCCCAACTTTGAAAAACAAAGCTTACATTCATAATATTGCAGTGTGACAAAAATGTCGCTACAAAAGCTGATGAGAAAATGAGTATAAAACAATATCACAGTTGTCAGCCTCGCCATTACAATCATATTAATTTACACGCAAGCAATAGCCAAGAAGAGTCATCAGTGGAAAGATGAAAAGAGAGTTTCCATCCAAAACAGTGCTGCTCAAAAAACCTGAGGAGGACAAAACTGCGATTCCAGACGCAGTCCATCAGATATACACGTCCATGGTCTGTAGAATCATGTGGCGACACAGAGGGCAGTTGTGTTGGTAGATGGGTTGGCTCAGCAGAATGTTGGTGCAGTCTCTACACAAGCACAAGTGACGGCAAGGCAGCAGCACAACGGTCTTGGTGCTGTCCTGACAAATGACACACTTTTTCCTCTCCTCCTGCTCTTGTAAAAGTGTCAGCAGGTTTTCAGCCGGAGGGCCTTTGCCAGCGTCCTCCGAGGGAAATTTCCGGAGCGGTCTGTGAGTACTGCAACTGGGGAGAGGCGGGTCGAGTGGATTGTCCACTCGCTCGGCGTCCCTGGGTGCGTCCTCTTCCCCCAGGTCTCCTCCATTCAAGCCAGGTTGGGGCTCTCTCTGCTCGTGGTGGGGCTCTGGCTGCTCACCCTCCACATCCACATCCACATCCACATCCACATCCACATCCACGCCAGCTTCTCTTCGCGCAGCCGTAACCCAAAGGCCCATCCGACTGCGATGCCAGGCGAGACGCCGCCACACGTTCCTCTCGAGCGCGCCGAGCCGGCGTACCGTCCCGCGGAGGCGCTGAAGGACGGGTACCGCGTTAATGTAATTCGCCATGTGAAAAGCTGCCTGCCGGGCGAGCAACGGGTTCAGGTACACGGTGGCACTCGCCACGACGACCAGGGTGAGCAGCAGCCCGTAAGAGTCGAGCAGGAACACGCTGACAAACACGTGGCACGCGGATCCGAGGAACTCCATGGCCAGTCTGCACGGCGTCCACAGGAGGATGGAGGTCCCCACCAGACTGCTGTAGAGGAACGTAAGCACGGTCAAGGTCAACTCCACGGCTTTCTGCAAAGGCGACGACACAGCTTCCACCATGCTGACCACCACGGCGTATAAGTTTTGTGTCCCGATGAGCAGGAGGTTGATCAGCGTGTTAATGAAGTACAGCAGCAGGCTGAACACGATGCCGCAACCCTCCCAGGCCTGCCGGAGGACACCGTGTCCGGACAGCAGCCCGCGGTGGACGAGCTCTTTGGTTCGGAACAGAACGTGCGATGACAGGTATCCCATCATCTTGAAGCTTTCGAGAGCGCCTCCGATCAGCTGCGTCCAGCCGCCCATCAGGTTATGGGTCACGAAAGTCAGCCCGTCTCTCATCGAGATGATGCAGAGCAGAGTGACATTCCAGCACTCCGACACCGAGTTTGTGAGGAACATCGGTAAACTACCGACAAAAGAGATCACAGTCATCAACAGCTGAAGGATGGAGCTGACAATAACAAAGTTTAAATCCAGAAGAACACAAATGACATCTACACACTTCCCAATGGTGCTGAACACAAAGTGCAGCCACCCCATAATATGCAACCCTCTGGTGTGATGTTCCTGGTGTCACATTGGTTTAATGTCTCATCTGTGGAATAATCCCAGAACTGTTCATGTTCCTGTCAACAGTGTGCAGCCACAACAGCTAGCCATGCTAACAGCTAATTCATTCAAATGTCCAGCAGCTTTTGTAAACACGTCACTTCCGGTCGTGTATCCGAGCATACACACATCCACTCAACAGTGAGTACAAAGTTTAAAGAGTAACAGCATTACAGTTTAGGTCCACACACACACACGCACGCACGCACGCACGCACACACACACATGGTCGTGATCTGCCGGATGTTTACGTTTGAAAATTAAAGGCTCGTGTCCGCTGATTTGTAATGTTTATAATCCCGGAACAGAGCTGTGAGTGTCACGTGTGTGTGTGTGTGTGTGTGTGTGTGTGTGTGTGTGTGTGTGTGTGTGTGTGTGTGTGCTGGTCCAGCTGTCACGTGATTCAGAGAAGAATCCGTTCATTACTCTAACGTTCTCTCTGAAGCTACTTCCGCTTTATAACAGAAGTGTCTCAAGAGCATCAACCCTACACTCCAATTGCGCAGAAACATATCTTTCTTTCTTTCTTCTTTCTTTCTTCTTTCTTTCTTTCTTTCTTTCTTTCTTTCTTTCTTTCTCTTTCTTTCTCTCTTTTTTTCTTTCTCTATTTCTCTTTTTCTTTCTTTCGTCCTTTCGTCCTTTCTTTCTTTTCTCTCTCTCTCTCTCTCTCTCTCTCTCTCTCTCTCTCTCTCTCTCTCTCTCTCTCTCTCTCTCTCTCTCTCTCTCTCTCTCTCTCTCTCTCTCTCTTCTCTCTCTCTCTCTCTCTTTCTTTCTTTCTCTCTTTCTCTCTTTTTTTCTTTCTCTATTTCTCTTTTTCGTCCTTTCTTTCTTTCGTCCTTTCTCTCTCTCTCTCTCTCTCTCTCTCTCTCTCTCTCTCTCTCTCTCTCTCTCTCTCTCTCTCTCTCTCTCTTTCTTTTTCTTTCTTTCTTTCTTTCTCTCCTTTTTTCTTTCTCTATTTCTCTTTTTCTTTCTCTCTCTCTCTCTCTCTCTCTCTCTCTCTCTCTCTCTCTCTCGCTCTCATTCTCTCTCTCTCTCTTTCTTTCTTTCCCCTCTTCTTTCTTTCTTTCTTTCGTCCTTTCTTTCTTTCTTTCTTTCTCTCTTTCTTTCTTTCTTTCGTCCTTTCTTTCTTTCTCTCTTCCTTTCTTTCGTCCTTTCTTTCTTTCTTTCTCTCTCTCTCTCTTTCTTTCTTTCGTCCTTTCTTTCTTTCTTTCGTCCTTTCTTTCTTTCTCTCTTCCTTTCTTTCGTCCTTTCTTTCTTTCTTTCGTCCTTTCTCTCTCTCTCTCTTTCTTTCTTTCCCTCTTTCTTTCTTTCTTTCTTTCGTCCTTTCTTTCTTTCTTTCTCTCTTTCTTTCGTCCTTTCTTTCTTTCTCTCTTTCTTTCGTCCTTTCTTTCTTTCGTCCTTTCTTTCTTTCTCTCTTTCTTTCTTTCTTTCTTTCTTTCTTTCTTTCTTTCTTTCTTTCTTTCTTTCTTTCTTTCTTTCGTCCTTTCTTTCTCTCTTTCTTTCTTTCTTTCTTTCTTTCTTTCTTTCGTCCTTTCTTTCTTTCTTTCTTTCTTTCTTTCGTCCTTTCTTTCTTTCTTTCTTTCGTCCTTTCTTACTTTCGTCCTTTCTTTCTCTCTTTCTTTCTTTCTTTCTTTCTTTCTCTCTTTCTTTCTTTCTTCTTCTTTCGTCCTTTCTTTCTTTCTTTCTCTCTCTTCTTTCTTTCTTTCTTTCTTTCTTTCTTTCGTCCTTTCTTTCTTTTTCTTTCTTTCTTTCTTTCTTTCATTCTTTCTTTCGTCCTTTCTTTCTTTCTCTCTTTCTTTCTTTCTTTCATTCTTTCTTTCGTCCTTTCTTTCTTTCGTCTTTTCTTTCTTTCTTTCGTCCTTTCTTTCTCCCTTTCTTTCTTTCTTTCGTCCTTTCTTTCTTTCTTTCTTTCATTCTTTCTTTCGTCCTTTCTTTCTTTCTTTCTTTCTTTCTTTCATTCTTTCTTTCGTCCTTTCTTTCTTTCTTTCTTTCTTTCTCTCTTTCTTTCTTTCTTTCGTCCTTTCTTTCTTTCTTTCTTTCGTCCTTTCTTTCTCTCTTTCTTTCTTTCTTTCTTTCGTCCTTTCTTTCTTTCTTTCGTCCTTTCTTTCTCTCTCTCTTTCTTTCTTTCTTTCTTTCTTTCGTCCTTTCTTTCTTTCTCTCTTTCTTTCGTCCTTTCTTTCTTTCGTCCTTTCTTTCTTTCTCTCTTTCTTTCTTTCTTTCTTTCTTTCTTTCTTTCTTTCGTCCTTTCTTTCTCTCTTTCTTTCTTTCTTTCTTTCTTTCTTTCGTCCTTTCTTTCTTTCTTTCTTTCTTTCTTTCTTCGTCCTTTCTTTCTTTCTTTCTTTCGTCCTTTCTTTTTCTTTCTTTCTTTCTTTCTTTCTTTCTTTCATTCTTTCTTTCGTCCTTTCTTTCTTTCTTTCTCTCTTTCTTTCTTTCATTCTTTCTTTCGTCCTTTCTTTCTTTCTTTCGTCCTTTCTTTCTTTCTTTCGTCCTTTCTTTCTCTCTTTCTTTCTTTCTTTCTTTCTTTCGTCCTTTCTTTCTTTCTTTCTTTCATTCTTTCTTTCGTCCTTTCTTTCTTTCTTTCTTTCTTTCTTTCTTTCATTCTTTCTTTCGTCCTTTCTTTCTTTCTTTCGTCCTTTCTTTCTTCTCTCTCTTTCTTTCTTTCTTTCGTCCTTTGTTTCTTTCTTTCTTTCTTTCTTTCGTCCTTTCTTTCTTTCTTTCTTTCGTCCTTTCTTTCTTCCTTTCTTTCTTAAACCCTTTCTTTCTTTCTTTCTTTGGTCCTTTCTTTCTTTCTTTCTTTCGTCCTTTCTTTCTTCCTTTCTTTCTTTAGTCCTTTCTTTCTTTCTTTCTTTGGTCCTTTCTTTCTTTCTTTCGTCCTTTCTTTCTTTCTTTCTTTCTTTCGTCCTTTCTTTCTCTCTTTCTTTCTTTCTTTCTTTCTTTCTTTCTCTCTTTCTTTGTTTCTTTCGTCCTTTCTTTCTTTTTCTTTCTTTTGTCCTTTCTTTCTTTTTCTTTCTTTTGTCCTTTCTTTCTTTTTCTTTCTTTCTTTCTTTCGTCCTTTCATTCTTTCTTTCGTCCTTTCTTTCTTTCTTTCGTCCTTTCTTTCTTTCTTTCTTTCGTCCTTTCATTCTTTCTTTCGTCCTTTCTTTCTTTTTCTTTCTTTTGTCCTTTCTTTCTTTCTTTCTTTCGTCCTTTCTTTCTTTCTTTCGTCCTTTCTTTCTTTTTCTTTCTTTTGTCCTTTCTTTCTTTCTTTCTTTCGTCCTTTCTTTCTTTTTCTTTCTTGCTTTCTCTCTTTCTTTCTTTCTTTCTTCCTTTCATTCTTTCTTTCGTCCTTTCTTTCTTTTTCTTTCTTTTGTCCTTTCTTTCTTTCTTTCTTTCGTCCTTTCTTTCTTTTTCTTTCTTTCTTTCTCTCTTTCTTTCTTTCTTTCTTTCGTCCTTTCTTTCTTTTTTTCATTCGCTCTTTCTTTCTTTCTCTTTCTCTCTCTCTCTCTCTTTCTTTCCTTCTGTCTTTTTTCATTTCAGGATTAGATCTTAAGAAGCTGCTTGAGAAAACGACTTCTAGGCAAAAGAAGACATGTTTCAAATATATCATGTCTTGTTTTATTTTAATCAGTTATAGTTCCCATCGCTTTATTTCATGACTTTATTGTTATTTTAAAATGTGTAAAAATGAAATATGCATAAGTGAGTAAGTTTCCCAACATTTGACCGGTAGTTCAGGCCTAAACAAACCCTTCGACATGAGCTGAAACACATAACAGTTTCTCTGCTAAACATTGTCAGGGATTTAACCTCAGCTTGAGGCCAAGTACACATTCTCAACTCAGGTCTCTTGGGAAAACAAAGCATCTATATGAATCTGAGCCTACATTTGGAAGGAACAAAGCCTTTGAGGATTCATTTCCTTTGACAGATTTCCTTCTAGAGGATGAAGAAGAATATGCTTGCTGTTTTTGTATTTCTACTGGTCACCTCCAGACTATTAAAGATGATGAGGGGTTTTCCCTAATTGTTACAACAGGTCATTTTTGTCAGCGACTGTTCTATTGTTCTGTTTGAAACCAGCACATTTCTTAAGAAAACACATTTTTCCACTGAAATGTGACGATATGTGCAGGAAATTCCCATCCATAGCTTGTTATACATTTTAAGGTTGTCCTTACACTGTCAAAAATATCAAAGGGCTATGTAAATATCCCAAAAATAATCAGTTAACATCATACAATCTTTTGAAAACATTAAATAGATGTTTTCTATTTAATTCTACAAAAACAATCTACAGTTAAATCTCTAAAAATCCAATAAATTTGTTAATTTAATGAATAAATATGTACTTGTGTATTGTAATATGCATCAATACTTTTGGTTAATTCTGATAATAATAGTTGGGTTAGTCAGATTAACTTTTTTTTACTTATATATACAAAAAATATAAACAATATATTTGCTTGATAATTTTACATTTGATCTTTTTTTTACTTTTAATCTCACTGGGGTGTTTCTTTATGCAAAATTAAATCACACATCAGTCTTATGTTGTTCCAAACCTGTGTGAGGATTCTTTTGTAGATTGCGAAAATAACTTTTGGAGAATGAAGAACTTTAGTTTCTCTGGGAAAACACAAACCCTAAACAGTAGAAACCACTGGTGTGTAATCCGGTCACAACCTAGACTGTGACCTCACATACCACAGCAACCCACAATGCTCCAGCCAAGTTCAACATGACTATACTTAAAGCAATGATAAGGAAGCCTAAACTGGGTAGAAAAATATTGATATATCGAAATTGCCAGTCCCTTGGGTTTCAATTCTGGTCTGTGAAAACTTGCCTTCCCAGAGATGTAATCCTTCCTTATCAGTTTTATGCCCCAAAGATAGCTCGGTGGCAAAAGTTCTCACCCAAAAGTACCTTGTTCCAGCCAGAAAAATCAACAAACTACGAAAATACAACAAGCGGCATATTCATGGATTTTTGTGTTTACCAAAAAGAGACCAGGATACTCTTTTAGATATTTTTTATCTTCAGATCAGCATAGCAACAGCCTCATGCCACGACGAAGACCGTTGATGTCAGTGCCTATCGGAAACAATCCCTGTTTTTGTGAAGAATCTGTGTGCGCATACTGTGGGACCCTAAATGTCGTTGCCCTTGAGCCCCTTCACTCTTCTGACTTTTACAGCCACCACCCTTGTGTTCCACAGACAATAGACCCTCTCATTCGAGCAGACAACTCCAAAAAAAAGTCCCCAGGGTGCAGCATGGAAAGAATGACTTTTTCCTATTTCCTTCCTCTTCACTGTCATGGAGGCCAAGACGTAGGTCCCTCCACCACTTAAGAAACGTAAGTGCATGACGGTTATAAATCATTATCGAGACAATGCCACATAACATACAGCAAACATGTCAATGTTTAGGTTCAACAGAAATGGTGCGGCACAAAATCCGCGTAGTCCTGAATGTCTGTAAATTGAAAAACATGATCCTACATTTACATTTTTACATTTTGTCATTTAGCAGACGCTTTTATCCAAAGCGACTTACAATAGTCGAGGAGACAATGAAGCGGTAAATAGCCGATACAACAATCTTTAACAGAAATGACTTTCTTTCAACAATAGAAAACAAAGAAGATATCTTGAAGAACGTTGGTAACTTCCACCCATTCCCTTGCCTTATTTTTGTGTCAATGCAGTCAAAAGATTTTTGGTTGCCAAATCTTACAACAGGAACAACATAAAGTTGGCACAAAGGGTACTTTTGTTTTTGTAAGATCTTTTGTGAACATGAAATGATGGTAAATCCATGTCTGAAGACTTACACCCACAATGTAAAAAAGAAGATATGAACATTGTCAGAACTAAAGAGTGTTGGCGGTAGAGGATCCTGAAATGAAAAAGTAGTACAGGAATTTCACTCCAAATGTTTTCAAGCACAAGGGAAGACAAACAGAATGTGTTTGTGTACTGCATAAAGGTCAGTGTTATCTTTGTTTTTGAAACCTTCCACGTACATTTGTGAAACTATTTTTTTTAAGCTTCTGAAATAATATATGTACCATTTATCGCATGAAACCGGCATATGATTCATGCGACGGAATACAAAAGAAACAAACAACATTCGCCTGTATTGACTTTTGTTGTTAAAGCATTTTCGTTTGTGTTTGATGTAACAAATTTTACACAAGAGGTTTTGATTGATATTGCCTATTTTATATCAACATTTGTTTCGAAAAAAAGCATTTTATGTTTTTATTTTAATTAATAACACGGTAACATTTACGTAGCTATTGTGTCTGTTCTAGATAGTGTTATATATCATATGGAAGTACATAATAAAGAATACATCATTTCTTTTTTCAAAAATAACATTTTAACCAAGCTATATGACTGATATGGGATCAGCAGAATACGCATGTCTGTGTGCACTGCCTCGTTCTCCTCCAGGTGAGCAAACATCACCCGAGGCCTTCTGAACATAGCTGTCATCACGCTCACCAAATACAGCCAATGACCTGCCTACATGTACCCTAATTATACCATATAAAAGTTAAAAAAAAATTCAAAGAAATAAATCGTTCCTTTTTTTCTTATAACATAGAAGATATTTTGAAGACCGACGCACCATTCACTTGCATCAGCATCCATAGATTAGAATGGCTGCCAACACAACTTTTGTGCTCTGTGGACGAAAGAATCAAAGAGTTTTAAAATAACAAGTGGGTGAACAAATGATGACACAATTTATGGGATTTGGTTCAGTTGGCCGTGTAAAGAAATAAACCACGTCTCACAGGAAATCTTGAGCCTATTTTCAAACACACATCCTTCAGTTTGTCTTGTAATTAGTTCTCAGCAGCAGTCAATTGGAAACGTGATCATATTACGAGTATAACTGAATCAGTTTTTCATCCACCGAGGCTGGACCTTTCAAAGCAAGTCAAATAACTGAAGCCAACAAAAGGCCTCATAATGAAGAACAATAGCGTTTATAATGACCCATGATAAATATAGAAAGCCTGGTCGGAGACTCTGCGGCCCTGCTGCCTTCCCGAAATAAACATCCGTCATATCTATCGTGCGCAAACTTAAAGTCTGATGATATCGTGATCACATGATACATGCAAATGAAGACTAGATCGCATACTCTTTAAAGTGCTCAAACTGACATGCAGGGCTCTTTCACAAAGCTCCTCCTCCGGATCTGTGCGCACTTTACGGGTGTGCTCTACTGCTCATCTGGAGAGACTCTGTGGCACACCAGAACACTTCATACCCAAAGCTCTGGACATGGATCCACTTTATATAGCTCTGCTGGTCGCTGGGCTTCACCTTCTCACTTGTAAAAGTAAGTTAAGGTTTCATTCATCACATCTGTATCTATAACCTCGTTGTGGTGATGTTGAGAGTACTTTGGATGTGTCATTCATCAGGGTTTTACGCATGCTTGTGATGTAGTAAACACAACTCGTGATGCATCTGAGATGAAAACACTTTCTCAATGCAAGGGATACATGCTTATACAACAGTTAGGGGGGAGAGTTGAACACATGTGCAATGTTAACATACAGAATCTTCAAATGCGAGATTAAATCAAGTGTTCTTAATGTTCACTTTTGTGGTGCAACGTTTCTAAAATAAGAGATGAAAGGGTTTTGTCGGAAGCCTAAGTGGGTTCTGTCAGACTCTGGCTGAATCATTGCGATTTTGAAGTTCACACCAACTGCAGAACACATTAGAAGATGTTTCGAAAAGTTGGTAAGCGAAAAGCAGTGGCACACTGTGGTTTCTAACGCATGGACACAAAACCAGCAGGGATTCCAACATTCTTCAAAATATCTTCTTTTATGTTCCACAGATCAAATTCTGGTGAAGTGTTGCCGAATTGTAACACTGAATGACCATTTTAACGGCATAATATTGGTGTAGTTGGAAGTAAGGGTGGACATAAAAGGATCTGCATCCTCACAAAAATGTCATTTTCTTTGTTCCCAAGCATCTGTTGTCTGAAGAATGAGTGTGACATTGTTTCCATTCTCCTTTTTATCTCCCCATCTGGGGCGAACTTCCTCGCGCTTTCTTCATTTTTCTTAATCTTTTTTTGTAACCACGTCCTCTTCCGTTGACAGCCATTCATATTTTCCTTATTGTGCGGATCTCCTGTTGTAGCCTGGTGGTTTCCTCCATCTCCAGATTAGCTGGTTTCCTGTCCTACACACCTTTTGAATTCCGATCATATCTGGCCTTTCACATCCTTCTGAAGGTTTCGGTCCTTGAGATGCAAAAGATGCCGAAGTTGACATTGGCATTTTCAGAAGAAACAATAAAAGCCAATGTAGACAAGAGTCTAATGTAATCTGTTTCTGTGGATCTGATTTGGTTTGCCTTCGTTCGCCCAGGGCGGTCCCCGGTGTATTCTGGCGGTTCCATGCAAAGCACTTATTGTGTTTACCGCATTTTAACGGCACAAACGATTAGGTCATCATAACCTATTATTGATCTGGGAAAAGCAGCCCATTGTAGAGTTACAATTCCAGCTTAAACTGAGCCCAATAGCGAAGGCCCATCGTACCTTTTCAGCTTTACATCTCCATCGTTTGCACACGTTCAAGATTCTACGACAAGGGGACTTTTTGGAGATGGGTTCCTCGTTGGAACATAAAGATTTACTTCTTAACGTTTCACCACATGAAGAAACAAAGTGCCTTCTTGTAGTTGCGATTGAGGGTTAAAGGTCACACTCTTTATCTGAACCATTAAAAAGGATGTGCTGTGTGCCGTTGCACATTTGAGGAAAGATGAAGGAGAACAAACATGTTCTTAATCTTAAACGCTCTTACATTTTTATAGCGGGCTGATGCTTAATTTGTCAGACTTTAAAAAGATGTTCCTGATGAAATGTTTATAGAAATCGGTCCATTTGTTGAGAGAAAACTGATGCTGGTTCATGAGTGGCGTAAGTTCCCTCGAGCATCATTTCTGTATTTCTCAACCAGATCCACAGAACTTCTCTAGCGCTGAATTTAAATTTGTGTTATTATAAAGGCATCAATATTATTTATCACGTCTCAGTGTATTCTGGGAAATCATATCTTCTTTGCGTGTGATTTTGGGTTGCCATATTTAGTCCACACCCTAACACAAAAGAATTCCAACAGGTTGAAGCCAAACATGTCACGGGTGGTGGCCATGCCTCGCGTTCTATACCTCTTATGGGGTATGTATTATTATACAGTCCATCCGCAGTGTTTATTGTTGATAAAAGTATTAGATCTGAGCTCTTGATTTATTTAACTGATGGATTGCAGCTGACCTTCCATTAGGATATAATCACTGCGCACGGCTCCGAGATATTTTCCCTTTATCCTTTCTGTCTCCGCTCTGACATTCTCCAGTGTGGTCTCCTCATTTCCAGGAATACTTTGAATGCTTAGTGCTTTACTATGAATTGATTTTCCGATATATATCTTTATCCAGAATATCTGTCCTTATTCCGGAAGATTAAACCGGCTTCTTCTGAGTCTATCGGTGTTTTATAAATATGTGTCTGGATAATGCACTATTGTTATGGTTAGGAAGACGGAATCCAGATCTCTGCTGTTAGAAAAAGCCTCTCATTGAACTGTTATATAAACTTATGTTTAGAGGTTTGAGGAAAGCCTGCTTCCTATTTGCAGACACATTGAAGTTAATCATATTTTTAAAATGTGAGTATTAATGTAAAATTTGTGTCGAATTTCCAAGGAAACTCGGAAGAACGGCAAATAACAGATGAAATCCTTTATTTTTTTAGAAAGACAGCAATAGATATCTGTTGAGTAAGAAAAACCGTATCATGTTTTGAAAATCTAATCTGATGTTTGAACGTTAAAAAAAAACATATTACAAGAATTTTTTTCCTTACTTAAAATAGCAAAAATATTAAGTCACACCTCAGCTTTATTAAATATACAAAGATACATAAATATGCAAATACGGCCCGCCTCCACTGATCTGCATATCTTCATGCTTCCAAAACTGAAAGTGAAACTGAGAGCTGAACTGAGATTCTTTCAGCCTGACTCTGTGTGATGTCCTTGCACATCTCTGCCTCAAACTACTCATCCAAGTGATCAAATGAGTTGAAGTGGTAGTTTGCATATTCATGACATCATTACTTGCAGTAGTTTTAAGGTTGTCCTTGGTAACCATCAGTTTTATGGAGAAAATACTCTGAAATGATACATTTTCACACGGTTCATCTTACATATAAACAACACTTCAATCTTTGCACAACATAAGGGCTTGTAGTGTCACAGTCCGTGCTGCTGGAGATTGTCATATGAGCTGTGTGCGAAGAGCTTTCCAGAATCCAGAAATATTATTAGCAGCAGTTATTCGGGCCTGGTCAGGACACCAAATGACAAGAGTCACATGATTAGAACTACAGTTTAGTTTTGAAGGAGCTTGTGCCACACTTCATTCTCTGTATGGGACTCTTCTAACACACACAATTGTGTGTTTGGAAAGAAATGTTTGGGATAAATACATTTTTTATAAAGAAGACAACAACAGTGTTTTGTGTTCCTGGCAAAGCAGTTTGATGTTAACCGACCTGATCTCTTGGGAGGTTCCCATAACCTTCTGCTTTCACCCGTCGTGCGCTCAAGTGAGGCCTGCAAACAGCTGCACACGTATGGCATTGAAACAATCGCATTCAGAGTTGAGTCTTTAACCCCCAGAACGTCTCTCATGTGTCCTGAGCATTGAGCCACGAACACAAACTCAACCTCGGCCTGCCTGATTCACTTATGATGCACTGATTCAGTCTGATTGATTCTAATAGGCCAACCGGGGCCGGGTATGAATGTAATAGTTGTCTCGACCATCCCAGAATTCCTTTTTGAATTTTGACAGTGTTAGGGCTTTGAAACTCGATCATACACAATCGAGCAAATTATTATTATATTTTTGAGCTGTGCTGTAAGGAAATAGTTCATAACGGTTAATCCTAAAACAGCAAGGGGCTTCTTTTACTAACAACAAAGTATGAAAGTATGAATGTATGAAAGTATGAAAGTATGTCACTGTCGATTATTATTGTTATTTTGTTCATTTATAGTCTTGATGTCCGTCCCTTGGTTTCTGCAGAAATCTTACAATTATACCATTCTCATTTGGTATATTTGGTGTTTTTATGTAAAACAATTCATACAAAAAATTTAAATTTTAATGCTTTGAAACTAGTTGAATATAAAAATCTGAAGAACATCTGTGTAACTCAAATATTTTAATTGAAATTCATCAAAATAATTGGTGTATATTTAAAACAAATATTTGTTAAATAAATACTTATTTTTATTACATAAACTAAAGAAATAGTTGTAGATTTTAAAGGAATTAATTAACTGTTAGATTTTTAAAAGTTATTTTAATATTTCTTACTCACAAAATCTATTTAATGTTTTAAAAAGATCATATTAAGTAAACCTGACGGTTGTTTTTTGTGATATTCACTAAGCCACGTTGTATATTTTACATTGTAAAATTTCAAAAAGTACTCCCCATCTTTTTTATTTTTTAATAAGATTAAATACTGTTGTAAGGTTAAGGAAGGGTAGTGATGAAATCTTTTACTTAGCATGAGTTCTATAAGAATATTGACTTCCTGCAAGGATCCTAAAGATGATGTGGTTTAATTCATCCTCCAGCACACATGTAGATTATGTAGTGATTATAGGAAACAGTCTGGTGCGCTACAGACCGAACAATTAACAGAAACGGTTTGGACCCACAGGATTGCCCTCGGGGAACTCTGTAGGCCTGAATGCATCTCTTGTTCTGGAGGTCTGGAGGCTGTGAAGAAGAACTCCGAGGAACTATAATCTGCTCACTTTGGCTCTGTGCCTTCTTCTAACTGTTTCTTACATTACCTCAGTACGAAACCATTCATGTTGTGCTGCTATAGTATTACCTCATGCATGTATAGTAGATTAAATGAATATTTAAATTATATAAGTTATATAAGTTAAAATAATAGCTCCAAGAAAAGTAAGAATTCAGTCATTTATTTACCCACGTGTCATTTCAAACAGAAATGACTTTCTTTCAACAATAGAAAACAAAGAAGATATCTTGAAGAACGTTGGTAACTTCCACCCATTCCCTTGCCTTATTTTTGTGTCGATGCAGTCAAAAGATTTTTGGTTGCCAACTTTCTTCAAAATATCCTCTTTTGTGTTCTGCAGAGGAAAGAGTTATACAGATTTGACTTGAGTGAGTAAATGATGAAAGAGTTTTCCAATTCAACGGATGTGAACGGGTCACAGGTCATGCGCCACGCTATATAGCGATTTGTCATACTTAACATTTCTCTATGACATGATTTATGGACACCTTCAGAGTTATTTAATGGATCTTTCACGTCAGTAACATTTGCAGATGTGTGGTTGAATCAGTTGTTTTATGCCACTTTTGCCCATTGTTGTAACTAGGTTTTAGGAAAGTAAAATATGCACGATAGGATTTATTTGAAGGTTTTGTTGGCAGATCATAATTCAAAAGTCGTGCGTCCAAACAATTCTTTATGCTTCCAAGTTATGCTTTATAGAAAAGGATGCTTTTGTTGATCTGGTGTCAGTGGTCAGATTTCATCATCTTTGGTTTCATGCTCAATTTGAAAGCAGTTAAGGAAAGCAGATTTATCATCTGCTTCCGGTTCTGGCGTTTATATCTGTTTATCGTGTGCTCTTGAATAGAAATCTGGATCACATTGTGCAGTTGATTTGGATGTAAACAGAGTAATATATGTGGTTGAAAAAAGTTGAAACATAATCTTCAAACAAATTCAGATTCAGATTAAATTACAGATTGATCACGTAACTGTGGGTCTTAAAAAATCTACTTACATTTACATTTAGACATTTAGCAGACGCTTTTATCCAAAGCGACTTACAATAGTTAGATACAATAGTACAATACTTAGATGTGTTTACCCCAAGCAAGTATAAAGAACATGCTTAAGGCTGGAAAATAATTTGAAATTAAAATATTTAAAATAAAATTTAATATATACAATGAACTCTATACGAATCTGATAATGTCATTTAAACCTTTGCATCTCAAAACACTTTTTTACATTTTGAGGGAGGACATCTATTATAGTCTATTTTAAGCTTTTGGGAATTTTTCTAGACACATGATTTTTACTGTTTACAACATTAAAATGAATTGTAAAAAGGAAATCCCTTGGCTTTGGGTGTGAGAAAAGGCCTGTGATTAAACTAAATGATTTTGATTCTGATCTTTGTGTTATAGAGCTTTAACAAACAGGAAACGGGTATGTACCGACTGTTTTTCTTATGAATGTTTTTGCACATTAAAGGAGGGGTAACACCCTGTTTCATGCATCATAAGTACTTAAGACTGTTAAACATGTTGAGTTGTAATGTTCGACGTGCTTAACTTATTTAAAGCCGAGTTAGATGCTTGACGTAGACTATTTCTGTGCTCAATACACTGCGCCAAAACGAATACACGGAAGTAAATCTTCCAGTATTTCCCATCAAAAAGCGACTAGAAATGTATTGACCGTTCTTCTGTAAAATCCTATCCATGCACCAATCAGAAATCGAGGAAATCATAAATTCTTAAAGAAGCCCTCGTGAGGAGATTAGTCACGAGAGCTGCTCAAGGCCGGTCCGAGGAGCTCAGCTTTTTCCCGAAACAGTTGTAAAGCTGTATCTGTCTTGTGTAAATGTAAGAAACCCTACCCTTTATGAATATATGAACAACACAATTCTACACTACGGGTACTCAAGATAAACATTAAAGTGAAAATAAGTGCATTACACTTCACCTTTGAACTTTAAGAGAACGTGGGATTTTAACACGAAGGATGGGAAGTGTGCTTCACAAAGTCACAGATGAAGATGATTTCAGACTGTAATGCTTTTATAATGTGCACATGAGCATGTGTCTCATCATATAAACTACATTTAGAAATAGGATTATCCCGGAGTCTGGCAGCAGAAATGGAAAACAAAACTGTTTCAGGAAACATGGCCAGCAAGATTTAAAGTATGTTCTGCATACTGACTTGAACAAGATATTTGTCTTATTGGAATCCTTAATCATAGGGCCGCACCATTATACAAAAATCATTATTAAGGATAATTCCCTATGATAACGTAATTAATAAAATGTTATTTTATTATTTCCATTGGGATTTAATAATTGCGCCCCTGAGATGTGGCATATGTTTACTATATGCAAATGATGTATTTACTATTTATTAATTTTATCATATTTTTATGAATATTCCCATGTGATAGTGACATTTGCGAGACTTCATGAGATTAGATTTCTTGATTTAAAAAAATAATGCCTCCATGTAATCTCACCAATCTCAATAATAAATTCCTCCGTGATATCTCATCTCTTGTTGTTTTCTAAAGTACAGTTAAAGAACAGTTTAAGAACTAAGTCATATCTTACAACTTTTTAATACAAATCAAGAGGACATATACTTGTGTAATGGGACTCGCAACCTCTTAACCTTTTATCCCAGCGTTGCATAGACCCCTCTGTGTTCTCAGCTGAAGATTCATGACCTGGGAAATAGTTTTGTCGTTCTGTAGACGAGACTTTAGCGTTTATGCTGGTGTCTTGCAGGCATGCCTAATCCCTGTCGAGCCGTGCCTCCGTTCCCACTCGTGAGTGAAATGGACACTTGTGGAGCTAGTGGCTGATGACAGAGCTTGAATTGTGGCGTGTTTAGCTTGGGAGACAGACGGTGACCCATAATGGTCATCTTATCCCAACCATCATGTTGGCCAGAGATGCCAGGCATTCCTTAGAGACTTCTCTCACAGTTTCCTTCTCCCCCAACTCTTCTGTGTTCTCCACCGAGGACCTCATGTGTAACTCTTCACCATTTTAACATACCATCACTCATCCTTCGTATGTAATTCTGGATTCACTGACAGCTTTTCATTTTTATTCTACACCCAAAACTGTTAACATGTTTGTCGAATCTAAATGTTGCCTTTAGTTGTGCTTTATTAGTTTTGCACAGTTGTTTGTCAAGGCAGGAGGTTTTTTTACAACATGGATGTAAGTTTTAGTTCGCTGGGATTAAAGTTGTGTTGTTTGTCTTTACTTTAGTATGACCAAACACTCTACTTATCTTACTTTCTTCCGTCAGAACAACTGTTCTTTATATTATATCATAGAATTTGTATTCAAAAATATTCAGAATTATACATTGTTAACATATAACAATATTATGAGTAATACTCAGAGCTGATGTTCAGATGCGATGAACAGCGTTTTTGCCACTTAATAAATGATGTGCCTTTGATGCTTTGAAAATATAAGCACTTTGTTTTTAATATGTTGAAATGTATCCCTTTTACTTTTTGTAAATTCAATTCTTTCATTATGTCTTTCTGGATTCTGTGTTTATCTTTACTTTACTGCACAAACCAAATATACCTTTGCCCTCATAAAAGAACTTAAGTATATTACAGATTTTACTTAAACCTTGATGTAACTGTTTCTGTACCTAACAGAAAAAATCATAAAAAGTCCACGATGTACAACTTATTATAAACCAGTGTCTTACATTTACGTTTTTTGAGATATAAAATTTTTTATTACTATTTTTGCGTGTTTTTGTGAAAGTGTGTCACTGTTAGAATTTTATTTTGAAGCCGCTCAGTTCTTTTCAGTGCATGTTTGACCGTAGCCTTTCTAATAGAAATAAGTGCTCCTGGTTAAGAAGAACTAAACTTGACAGATTCCATGTCATTCTGCGTTTTAAATTAGTATCATTAATGCAAAGGTATAGGCCCTCAAGATCCCTGCGCTCCGCAAATGAGCTGAGACTTGTGGTACCAGCTCAAAAGGGTAAGAAATCTCTCTCTGGAACGTTCTCTGCTTCAGTTCCTCGATGGTGGAACGATCTGCCTCTGGCTTCACGCTTGTCAGACTCGGTCTCTATCTTTAAAAAACTCCTAAAAACTCATCTTTTCCGGCTACACCTAACTCACTAACTCACTTCTTTTCTAACTACTCACTCTATCAACAAAAAAAAAAAAAAAATCTTTTGTAACTTCTCTCTCTGTGTAACTTGGTGACATTGTTGTAGCACTTGTTCATCTATTGTTGTATCGGCTATTTACCGCTTCATTGTCTCCTCGACTATTGTAAGTCGCTTTGGATAAAAGCGTCTGCTAAATGACTAAATGTAAATGTAAATTGCTTTATTTCTACGATTAGGTCCATGCATATTCTCGATATTGCCTTATATTTTCCAGTATACTCCAGTATATATGTTTTTGATATGTAAGGCAAACATGATCCTGGCCCGGTTGAGATGATGTTCACTTTTTGAACTGATCTAAATGCTCAGACGAACAGACCCATGCGTTAGGCCACAATGTTAGTGAGCAGAAAAACGATATCAGAAACACGTGAGCTCTGCTGTCAACATGTTAACATGATACACAAATATTCTTCTGGAGATAAACAGGAATCCCAAAACTATACTTCAAACATTACATTTAAGGATGTGTCCGATTGTCTCATCTTGCTGGATTCTCAAGAGAAATCCTTTACAGCCTTGCAGATGCATTTGCATCAATGAAGTAAACTACTGTTAAAAGTAGACATCCGCAGACTCAAGCTTTGAATCCTTCAGCTTTTAGCGAGAACATGAGGTAGATGCTCCTCAGGGAGCTGATGTTCAGATGGGATGGACAGCGATTTTGCCACTTAATAATTGATGTGTTTCCTGAAACACCAATCCATGCAGATCCTAACTATCTAACAGGCTTTCAAGGACCTTGTGTGATCGTCTCAACTCAACAGCTTATAGACTTTGTCCCGGCGTCAGTGAACAGAACTATCTATGGTGTTTGAGGTTTTCTTGGCAAGAGATTTCTGTTGAAGATTGTTCAATTTAATTGAGCTGCAATCATTGTCTGATCCAGGGAGTGATGTCATAAGCTCTCTCTGTCTGTGAGACTGTTATAAACATCTGCTAAGAATATTAAAATACGTAGGATGGCTGAGAATTCGGTGTTCAGGCATTATTCTATTTTCAGGCATTATTCCGTCATCTGATCACTTGTGTGAAGACTTTAAAACTTGATAAATCACAATTCGGACTTGCATTGAAGCGAATGGCGTTTAATAAATAGCATTAATAATTTTAAGAATAACAAAAAGCTTTTATAATAAATATTTATTAATTAATTTAATAATATTGTATTTCATAATATTTTTTAATAGTTTTAAATGATACATAATATGCATGATATTTTGTTGACTTATATATTATTTTGCACACAAATATCTTATTATTTTGTCCTAAGTGTAAGACAAAAAGGGGGATGTCCTTAAATCGTGGTCTAGGCTTTGATGTGTCGAAAAAAATGTGTAAAACTTGTAGTCTGTTTATTCATATGCTTATTGTAAGACCAAGATTTTGCTTCAATATTTTGCAATTCTTTGCATTGATATTGATATTGTGAAAAATGAAATAGAACAACAGGTTCTATTTTGTATAGTATAAAGTGTTTTATAAAGTGATTGTTGGTACACTTGTATTTACTCTACATTTTTTACAATATAAATCGAATAAAATATGCCATATGGATTTCCTCTCATCTTTAAGTTTTTTCCAAAAGCTGAAGCTTGTTATGGACTGTTTTCTTATATTCGGGATCGCGGCTTAACAATATTTTCTCATGTTGCTTGGAGATTTGTGATGCTGAACCCCGCTCCATGCCACTTTCCAGTGCACCAAAAAAGGAATGTCCTGCGCTCCCGTGCTCCTTTACGCCAGCGCCAGCAATTACTTCCAGAGTTACTGGCTATCTTTAGAGATCTGTTGGACCGATGAGATTTCTTCATCGCATGTTTCATACTTCTCATGGCGGGTCATGGAACTCTCTGACATCACAATTAAGCAGGCATAAAGAATTTCCCGCTGGTTGTTCCCATACTCCAGAAATCCGCAGCTATTTTTGCTTCTCTTAAACATGCAGTAGGCCCACGGAGATGGTTTGCATCAGACGTGGGAAACCGAGATGGAGGGAAGTAGGGTCTCATGGGAGGAGGCGTGGGGAAAGGTCCACAGGGATCATTGTTAAAATACGCTCCCGAGATGCTGTCCGAATTTGCTATGATGACTGTGTTTTTTATGTTCGCAAGCAGACCATAAAGCCAAAAGCTTGGGGGTAACGGGCTGGTTTGTCACGAGGTCACTGGTGGATGTGACTGGGAGCGTATGAGAGAGTTTAACAGCTGTCTCTGGATGTATTATCTCTCCTCTAGAGAGAAATAAAAAAATATTCAAATCTAAACCCTCCAGTGCTTGCGATAGGAGCAAAAGTTCTGAATGCATTTGCAGTTTTTCGAGGTCCTTATTACCTTAACCTTGCCTTTAAACTGCTTTTAAACCGGCATCTCTTCTTTGACATAACATGAAAGACTTCTTAATGCATCTTGTATTGGCATGTATCTCAGGCTCCTCTTCTCAAGTCTTTCCAACAGTATGTCCGTGTCATTCACCAGCTCAGAGAATAAGAACTCCTTTCAGAGGCCATTAAAGCCTTTTAAAGAGAAAGCGCGAGCTTCAGGTCACGGCAGCAATTAGAAGGGAGGCAGAGAAGTGCAGGACACTTGGGCTTTAATGGGATGGACCTCTCGTCTTCAGCGCACACCTGCTGGAGGAGAAGACTGACATCAGATCAGTGTGTTAACGGAGGGACAGAGATGATGTCAGGGCCTGACTGTGATACGTGACTGCTGGACCGCTTTTTAAAAAAGGTCAGAGGTGCTAGAGTAGTCCAAATGATGATAACATCATCAGGGGCATATTTTGATGTGCATTTTAATCCATTTAAATAGAAAAGCGGTCAGAATGTGGTTTGAGAGTTGGTCTTGTAAGTGGAAGGTTGTTGATTTGAATCTCAGTGTCAGCAGACAATAACTGAAGTGTTCTTGAAGACATCTTACCCCTGTTTACTCTGCAGTGATGATTGACAGCTGCATAATACTTACAAGCGACTTACAAGTCTGCCGAATAAATAAATGTAAATGTAAATGTATAATAGAAAGTGTAAAAGTTGTGAATTCCAAACAAAGGTTTAAGTTAAATAAAAGTGCATTCAAATTGTATTTATAATTTAAGCAGTTTTATTGTTTGCAATAAAGGTGTGAAGTTGCCACAACGGTTTAAAAAGAGGATTTTAGTTTGCATCATTAGTCTAATCATTACGAAAAATGAAAAACAACAATAAAACAAATATAATTAAAAAACAAAAAAGAAAAGATTTTTTGGAAAAACGCTTTTCATCTGAAAAATTGAGGCTGTCTAATAGTCAAGCTCAAGGCCTTGACATGTCAATAAAACAATCGCAACGAAAGGCGGTGCCAGATATGTGCGAAATGAATTTGATTGGAATTGAAGCAAAAGAAAACTTTTGAGAGCTGACAATGTAAAATGAATAATTATTTTTATATAGTGTTTTTGAAATACACAATGTAAAATAAAATAAAAATATATACTGTTTTTTTTAAACACACAATGGAACATAAATGATTATTTTTATATTGTTTTTTTAAATACACAAGTAAAATAATTAATTATTTTTATATTGCTTTTTAAATACACAATGTAAAGTAAATAATTATTTCAATACTGTTTATTTAAATGCACAATGTAAAATAAATAAAGTGGGATGAATTGTGAACTTTTTAAACTGTATCAATGCAGAAAGCATAAGAGGCCTTTTGTTCTTTTTTTAGTAAAGAATGTTGATATTGAGCCATTGCTTGTAACCTCTCTGGAACTTTTTCATGCTAGTGTCAAACACACCTGATACAGTGCTGTTATTCTTAGATGAGATGGAGGAGGTCGTGCCAGCGAGCTCAGTGAACATTAACTGTCATGAAGTGTGTGCTGTAGGTACAATAATTCTCCCGTGTGTTGTTCCAAACACAAGTCATCTCCCTTGGCAGCAGGATCTCTAAACTAACCGACTACAAGACTCCGTGGAGCCAAATAAGCAACCAGTTTGTGCGGCATTAGTTATTAAACAAATGTCTGAGTCACTAGGATAAAGGTGGTCATGTTCATCCAACCATTAGATGCAAGTATGTGCTAGCTTATACAGTATGGGCTGTTTTAGGTCTTTAGTGTTTATTTATACTGTAATATAAATAAGGCCATGTGATGATGGAGATGCTGGATTTTATACGTCACACATCTGCAATGCTCTGTCACTTGACATGTTCACATAAAACAGGCGCATCATCCATTAAAGTGATAAAAATGACATTTCATTTTAAACCTGCATGTCTTTTTATTTCTCAACAGAACTCAAAAGAAGATATTTTGAAGAATGTCGGGGATTTGGCCCATTCATTTGCATTGGTTTTGTTTCCACACAATATAAGTGAACGGTGCCACTGCTGTTCAGTAATCAACGTTTTACTAAATATCCTCTTCTTATACAGGTTTGAAATGATGTAAATGGTGATCGGCGAATATGTTGTTATCACGACTTAATAACAAATTCGAGTGAGTTTTCTAAATCATGCATTAAAAGTCTAAGTACTTAACCTCAAGTTGTTCCAAAACTGTAGAAATAGATATTTGGAAGAATGTCCACAGGCACAATTGACTATAAAATCAAGTGTCTTCAGTGTCAAAGCTGCTCCAGAATACGTCTTCTTTGGTGCTCAACAGAACAACAAAATGTATTTTATTATACTCTGGTAGTCAGTTCCCAACATTCTTTGAAATATCTCTTTTATACAGTTTTGGAACATCTTGTTGGTGAGTAATTCATCACTGAATGTTAATTTTGGGATGGATTGACCCTTTACACATGTATACAGAGCACAAGTTGTGTATTTGTGTTATATTCATTTATACAGATCTTCAGGAGCAGCTGTGCAGTCCCGGTTGCCAAATGTTCTCCATTGTCTGAGGACAAATTTGAGACTCGGTCTATTTGCTTTGATCTTTCACCGTGTTTATTATCTTGGGGCAAGCTCTGTTTGACGGTTAAGGGACTGAACAGCTGAATGACATTGGACTCGAATGAGACGTGTCTCACAGATTTGTTGTGAAGCGTGGTGGTCTTTTGCAATCATTTTTTGGAACGCATTCAAAAATGTTCTTCAATAAGATGTTGCATTATGTATAGGTGCCCTGACACCATCAATCATAAACGCAATGACAGTAAAGCATGAAGACCACATCAGGCGGTAAACCCTTATGCCTTATGAACACATTTTACAGACTCTTTTCCTTTTTTGGCCATTTTTTTCTTAGTAGAAGAGGGAGATTGGAGTGAGTCACTTGAATTGATTTTAAGGCATGGGTTGATGCTTATCTTGGCAGTCTTTTACTTGTTTGTATTTTTTGATTTGCGTTGATCAGGATTTTTTTCTAAATCTATTTACTGTTTTATTCAATATTTACTGTTGTTCAGTTACAAACATTCTTCAAAATATCTTCTTTAAATGCAAACATGTATACATTTTAACTGCAGAAGTTATTTTGAAGAATGTTGTAACCAAACTGCTGTACCTATTAACTCTTATTGCAAGGTCACAAATTACTGCCAGCATTTTTCCGGTTACCAACATTTTTCAAGATATCTTTGTTGTTTTCTGCAGATAAATTTCTTGCATTTTGCATCGAATTTTTGCATCGAATTTCTTGCATCGAATTTTTGTAACCGATAGACTTTACCCGGTTATTTGTATTGCAGGGACACAAAATACTGCCAGCATTGGTTTGGTTACCAACATTTTTCAAGTTATGTTTTTTTGTGTTCTGCATATACATTTCTTGTATGCTTAAACTTATAGAAGATATTTTGAAGAATATTTTTAACTGAAAGGCTGCTCCCGTTAACTTGTGTTGCGCAGATACAAATTACTGCTGGCATTGTTTGGCTACAAACATTCTTCAAAATATATTTTGTGTTCTGCAGAAAAAAATTAATTAATGTTTACACTTACAGAAGATATTTTGAAAACGTTTTTAACCAAACACAGTACCCATTAACTTGTATTGCGTAGACACAATTTACTGCTGAAATTGGTCGGATAACCAACATTCTTCAAAATATCTTCTTTTTTGTTCTTCAAAAGAAAGCCTTAAGAGTTGGCTGATAGATATTTTCCCAGAGTGTCCGTGTTGAGAGCGTTGGTGTTGAGCTGATGTCGCTAATGTACAGGAAATGCCTTTGTTGAAGGAAACTAATCGGATTTCTGTAATGTGAAAGCTTTCTTCATACTCAATTATCCTCTTGTAGTGCCAGCAGGACCACATGCAGGAGGCTATTTTCATTTGAAAGTCTACAGAGAAGCATTGATGCAAAAATCAATCGGAAATGGAAGTCTATTGTTTATTCTCAAAACAAACAAACAAACAAACAAACAAACAAACAAACAAACAGCATGATGAGAAAGACTGTAGAACACTTTTTTGGTTAACTTAGCATGGCGTGTTACCGTCTTTTCTTAAGATTGAAGATGTTTTAAAGGAAGGAACAGAGTATTTAGGGCTGGTCACTTTGGAACAGTAGGTTACTATTCCCTTGATCAATCGAGTCTTTCTTCATCTTGAGGCGTGATGTTCGGGAATGTTACACATAAATGTGGTGGGCCGAGTGAATTCCACTCATGATCTTCTCTAGAGCTTCTCTCGGCTTTGTTCCCACTGGATCAGGCATTTGATTGGGGAACATATGTTTTCCAATCAAAAATGGGCATGCCAAGATTTAATCTAAAGAAACCTTAAGGGTGCTTTGTTCTTTTCGATCTCAAATTGCAGTATGAGAATATTTTGCGGTTTGGTTCCAAGTAACATTCTGGAACATATTCTGTTGTTATTTAAAACACAAAATACATTTTTACCCGCAGAACTGATCTATGGTACTGTTTGTGTTTGCAGCATGGGCCTTGGAGGAAGTGAGCATGGAGGACACGGTGGAGGTTTTCTTTAACAGCCAGGCCAGCATTCCCTGTATATACAATATGAACGAGAAGGCCATGGTTATCACGTGGTCTATGGTAAGATGTACTGTACACTACTCAAAATTACATTAAAGCGATGAAAACAACATGTGTTTTGTATTAACAAGGTTTTCTAGAAACAACTCTAGTTCATGGACCACTGTATATTTTATGTATAAACATGTATGATTTTCTTTCTTTTGCAGCAAACAAAAGAAATTATATTTTAAAGAATATTGGTCAAAGAAAACTGGCTTGTGTCTGTACAATTAAAGTGAACTATTATTGGGAACCAACGTTCTTCAAAATATCTTCCTTTGTGTTCTGCAAAAGAACGTAGGTCATACATGTGTATGATAGTGAGTAGACTTGGAGAGATTTAGGGATGAGATCAAAACGGTTTGTGTTAAAAACATGTCTGGTTAGAAAATAATTATAATCCAAGTTCATGGGATACTGCATTATCAAGTTAGTATACATTTTATAATTTATTCATCAATTCATACCTGTATAGTTTTCTTTCTTCTGTAGAACACAAAAGAATAGATATTTTGAAGGAAACAAATTCTTGGTCTCAAATAAATTTAAGTGGTTCTATGTCTAGAAAATAGAAGCAAACCTTTATTTGCTAGATATTTTGACATTTTTAAAAATATCTTCTGTTGCTTTCTGCAGAACTTTTTCTTACAGTATCAAGATCGGCAAACATTCCATACTACATAATGTTTCCTTATCTGTAAATAATCAAAAACACAATCATATTTTGCAGATGTTTTATTAATTTATTAATTTTTAGTTTTCTAAGAAACAAAGTCTTCCAATAAGCACTACTTTCCTAACATAAGTGTTTACCTTTGCACAGAAATTGCCTGGCAAAGAGCAGAGCAAAAGATTATATTCCATTGAAGGTGAACGTGGAGAGACAGAAGATGACAGTTTCACGGGCCGGATCAGCTTCAGTCATTCTTATAACCCCAGCGAGTCTCGAGGAAGCATCATTCTGACCATCGATAACGTTCAACTAAGTGATGAGTCTGAGATCTTCTGCGCGGTGAAAGATAACCACTTAAAAGACCACGGTGAAGGACGCACACGACTACAAGTCTTCAGTAAGTTCAAACGGGTTCATTTCAAGAATCCTGGCCAGAGGAAAGCAATACTTCCTCTCTATTGTCATCATACTCTGAATGACCTCTCATGACCCCTGGGATCCTTATTGGAAACCTCTTTGTTCTGTAGATGCCCCGTCTTTTCCTGTGATTGTTGGAGCACACAATGGAATTTCTGTTAATGAAGAAAAGCCAGCAAAGGTAAAGGTCAAAACCTTTTTTGGAAACCAACGTTTTATAAATGTTATGAAGTAATTGTATTTTTCCTCAGGTTGCAGACTGTAATGTAGACAATGTGTACCCCAGACCCAACATCACCTGGTATAGGGGGACATTCCCTCTCCAGACCTCAAATGACGGTAAATGACAAACAAAATTGCAAAAAATCTCCAGCAAAAATGTGATGAGGGTTTTATTTGACATAAACAACTCTTCTTCAGTTAAGATCATGAATCAGGTGACAAAGAATCCAAGCGGCTTGTTCACGGTCCAGAGTGAGCTTTCCCTTAAAGTTTCAAGACAAGACGAGCATGTCAAGTTCTACTGCGAGGTCAATTACTTTACCCCTGGAGCCAAAAGAATGATGGAGTCCGACCGTATCAACATATCTGTTTATTGTGAGTCGGCATACTTATTTGACGATTCCCAGCTTTTCAAAGTCAAGTCTATATCATAATGTTTAAAGGAAACCCAACAGTAGTTTGACTTTCTTCTGCATAAGTCAAAAGAAGATATTTTGAGAAATGTTGGGTGCTCCGACAACATTTGGCTTTTCTCAAAATTTCTTCTTTTTGCTCTACAAAATGAAAAGTCCTAGACAGCTTTGACACGGGGAAATAAATGATGAGGATATTCGGGGTAAACTGTTCCTTTAAACAATAACATTTCAAAACCATTCTTTGTTTGATTCTGAAATGTGTTAAAATCAAGATGCGTAACTTTTGCTGTATTACCGGTTTATTTGATTATGGCAGACCCCACGACAGAGGTCACGATGTGGACCGATCCGTCTGATAGGCTTTTAAAAGAGGGTGACACCGTGGAGATCAGATGTAAGGGAAACGGAAACCCGCAGCCTCTTTTTACTTTCTTGCATAATGAGGTAACACATCATTTACTTTGCTTTCATTAAAAGATACGCAGGATTTAAGTTCCCCTGTTTTATCAATTCCAGAATGTGCTGAAATCAGAAAATGACCAGCTGGTTTTAAAAGACGTCAAGAGATCAGATGGAGGAACATACAAGTGCCATACATTAGACTTGGAAACATACGAGGAGGCCGAGGATTCCATCACTATCACCATACACTGTAAGAACAGGACTTTGTATTCTGTTTGGGTCGATAAGCTTAAGTCCAACCAACTTTTTCCTTTCAAGATTTGGATGAAATTGTGTTGACACCTGAGAAGCGGGTCCTGGACCAGGGTGAAGATCTGATGTTAACCTGTAATGCTTTGGCATCTCTGAAAACAAAAACAGAATGGTATAAGGTACAACAATAATGGCCGTCAGACCAAACCTTAAACTTTTTCAGATTTGTAAATATCAGTTGCTTGACCGACTTCTTTTACTTTTTCCCCACGCAGGATGGAGTACATGTGTCAGACGAACATGTTTTAATGTTAAAGAACGCTTCTTCAGACACAGCAGGGATGTATCAATGTAGCATTACGGTTGATTCTCTGCCTGAGCTTCAGAAACACGCGTCATTGCATATTAATGTGCGAGGTGTGTGTGCATCAATATAATATCTGTGCATGTCTGAAGGTACTTCAATGACTAATAACCTTCCCATCATTGTATTTTAGAATATCCAGAGATCCTAAAGGAGATAGTCGTGGGACCTGTGAATAAGGCCGATCATTCTGTAAACCTGACCTGCTTTGCACTCGGATATCCCGTGCCAAACATCACCTGGCACCTCTATGACCGAAAGGTATGCTTGAGTCATTCTGCATCTGTCTTTCAATTTCTGTCGAGCTTGAATTGAATTGAAATGTTTTAACAGTGTTTCTAGATTTTCTCTACATTGTAGATTTTGTTCAGAGTTTGGTTTTGGATAAATAAGTCTTTTACATTTACACCTTTGGCTAACTGCAAAAAAATTAGTTTCTGACTAACTTGTTTTCTTTCAAAAAATACTTAACCAATAAAGTGACGCAAGATAGAGTCTTGTTTTATGAAAGAATATAGGAATTAAATAAGGGTGCATTTAAAAACAGACATAAATCTACCAATAGGTATACAATTATGTTAAGAGAAAGAAAAATGTTAATTTATGATGTATAATTTAATTGGTTGTTGTGTTGAACAAACTTAATTCTTATATAATCTTTGAAAAGACGAAAAGATCAAGTAACTGTACGTTGATTTAAGATTTCTTTTATATTTTTACTTGACAACAACACAACAATTCTAAGAATGTTTTTTTACAGTACTTTTTTGTACAAGATTTGATTTTTATTGTAAAGAAAGTGACTTAATATGACTTGTTTTGGACATAAATTTCCATGATACATATATCTTCTTTCATAAAACAAGAGAAATCTGCTAATAAGTTAAGAAAAATAAACCTGAAATACGTACTTAAGATTAAATTAAAGGTTTTATCACTTTGTTTTTTAACACTATAGTCTTCTTTATAAAAGAAATATTCGTCTGTTACATATTTAGTTGAAAAAAAAAATTCTCCTTTGAACGAGGCAAATGAACTATTTTTTTTAAAATAAGGCATACGACATTTCTTTCTCATTACAATCATACATCAAATCAAATTAAAATGTATTTAACCTTAAAAAACACAGCATGTATTGAAGTGTACACAGAATATATGGGTAATAAAGTACACAGACAAAAACAATACAGACACCATTAAAGAGACCAGATATTATGATTTAAATCAATTTGGAAAAAACACTTTCATATAATACCAACTTCTGCCACGCTCAGTTAAGCGACAGCAATGCTTAAAATAAAAGAGTAATAAATAGAATCATGCAATTCCAGTTTTAAAGATTTCCTTAAGCTAACTATATTCCATGACCATGTTATATAGACGGGCGAGCCTATCACAGAATCGAGTTTGGAGTATGTGAAGAAGGACAACAGTGTTCTCAGTGTCATCTCTGTTAAAGCCACAACTGAATTCACAGTCAACTGCACCGCCAACAATGAGCTGGGAATAACCAGCGCTTCTCGTGATGTAACCGACTGTAAGATGAATTCAGAATCATTCCTCTGTCTGGTCTCTTAAAACATACTGTTTTATATTATTCACAAGTTCCCAAGTTAAGCTGTCACAATGTTGTTCTGCACACAGTTCCAGGACCCTCGACGACGACGACAGCAGCCCCTCACACTAAAGGTCGGTCTCGAGTCTAGATAGTATACATCCAAGTATTGTTTGCCAGTCTTCTTCTGCATTTAATAGTTTGCGAGAAGGATTGAGATGCATTTGAGAGGATGACTTAGGTGCAGTTCTATTTTGACATACACTCGGCCATCGGTCACAGAGCGAGTTTTACTGTAACAGAAGAAAGCAGCTGATGGTTAAAGTGAGATCTCCTGGGATCTGTGCTCAGCATCACGGCACATATGAGATAAACCAGACCATCACACTTTATATCAGCTGACATTTCAGTGTCTATTCTCAGAGCCCTTATCTCACACACTGTTTAGACCCGCTGTTAGGAAAATAAACACATGCTGTTTGCCTCTTAGATTCTCTTTAATGTGATAGTTGACCCAAAAAATATTGACACCTGTTTGACTTTCTTTCTTTACATTCAGTGATGGTTGGCACTTTGGGTAAAAGCGTCTGCCAAATGAATGAATATAAAACACAGAAGAAGATATTTTGAAGAATGCCGGACACTTCAGTACCCGCTCACACTGGTTTTGTGTCTAGAAAATAACAGGGAATGGGTACCACTGCTCATTCTTCAAAATGTCTTCTTTTTAAAAGGGATCTCATACAGTTTGAAATGACAGAATTTTCAGTTTTGGATGAAATATCACTTAAAGACGGTAGCTCCTTGTCCAACAGACACTGAAAAACCAAAACGGAAAGATATGAGTATATGAGATCAGGAAAAGATAAATGTTACTAATGTGTCTGTGTGGTAACCCAAACCCTTGTTGTCTCAGCAACAGGAAGTACCGTTTCACCCAAACAACATCAACAAGGTTTGTATTTCAGCTTTGTCATTTGCCACGGCCTGAGGCCAACACCAGCCTGACTGCTCTCTCTCCTCCAGCACCACCCACCGCCTCGCTCACATGAACACTCTTCAGCAGACCACACATGCAGCTAGTCTGTTTAAAATCCATCATTTTCTGTTAACCATCACGTTTGAGTCTTCAGCGATGGCCTTATATGTATCTTCCATTTTCATGGTTTTGCTATTTACATTCGTGCCTTTGGAAGATGATCTCAAGCAACATTTCATGTATAGGTGCATCCCTGGAAATCCCTGAACTCATGACATTGGCATTACTGATGCATTACTAATGCATGAGTTAAAGTATAGTTCACCCATTTGCCTCATATCATTTCATACCTACAGGATTTTCTTTCTGCCTCAGATAACGAAAGAAGATATTTCGAAGAAGGTTTCTAACTGAACAGCACTGGCACCCTGTTGAATTCTCTTGTATATACACTTAACCCATACAAGTAAACAGATGCCAAAACCAACATTCTTCAAAATAGATCTTTTGTGTTCAACGAAAGACAATCTTACTGGTTTGAAATTTTATGAGAGTTCACTCAACAAATAAAATTGTAATTTACTTGCTCTCATGAACAGATAAGAAGATATTTCAAAGAAAGTTCATAACTGAACAGAATTGCCACCCATATATTACATGAACTCGAAAGCAATGCCAGTGAGTGGTTGCCAGTTACCAACAATCTTCCAAATATCCTCTTGTGTGTTCGGCAGAAAGTCATGGGGGTTTAAAGTTTCATTCTGAGTTTTTATTTTGTGTGAACTATTACTTTAAGTTACAAGAACAAAAACTGTCCTTGTAGGTTGAATGAAGTCTTTTCTTCTAGAACCAGTCAAGTCATTCTTTCTAGAAGGATTTTGATGGTTCATGCATCCTTGATCACTGTTTCTAGAACGTTTCATCTCACATCATCTCTGCTTTTATTTCTGAGAATGAGCTGGGCATGAATGTGGTTTTTTTCCTGAGAGCACCATATGTCAGACTGTTAATGGTATATGAAATGGGCACTCAAAGTAGCCTTGGTGTAAGTTTAGCTGAAGTTCAAAGAGATAAATGAAATCTAATGGGCATTTTACTTTTGTTTCACCAGGTGGTAGTGGAGTCATGATAGCCGTTGTCATCATCTGCCTCCTGTTGCTTGCCATCCTGGGAAGTTTCCTCTATTTCCTGTACAAGAAAGGAAGACTGCCCTGTGGACGATCAGGAAAACAGGATTTGTATGTTTTTATATGGAAAATATATATTTTTGTGATAAGATACATTTACTTTTTAATATGTATAAATCATAAATTAATATATATATATATATATATATATATATATATATATATATATATATATATATATATATATATATATATATATATATATATATATATATATATATATATATATGAATACATAAATATTATATAATATAATTGATTTAAAACAAATAAAATATTTATTTAATATATACCTGCTGCTTGCCATCTTGCCCCAATGCAAATCAATGAGAGCCATTCTTATGTGTTCTGCAAGGGGTCGTCATAAACAGGGTGAGACAATTGTGAATTTGAGGGAATTTTATATACCCGTTTAAGATTCTTCCATCTATGGAACATAATCGAAGATGAACGTTTTTTAAATATTTTCTTCTGTGCTTAAAAAAAAAAACAGGATTAAAATAAGATAATAAATCAAATTCATTTCCATTTGGTCAAAGTAATGTCAAATGTAAAGTACATGATAAAAGATATTCTATAAAATCCACAATGATATAAAAATACATGAAGACCACAATTTGTTTCCCCCAGCACAAAGGAAAAGGGCAATAAAGATGAACTAAAGAGTGGTAAATCCGAAGAGGCTGTGCTCCTACAGGGAGTCAACGGAGACAAAAAGTCCCCCACTGAATAGGTTACTTCACACCTTTATAAACGATTACATTCACATATTAACACACTCATAAAAATGCATTGTTTTACAAGCTGTTCATTTCTTGTATTTAGTGAGCAGGAACCCAAACGCAACATTGAAAACGTGACGAGGACAAGAAAGAAAGCCAAAGACATCTGAATCCTCCATGACTCTCAGGGTGAAGTCCTCCCTTAAAGACCTCGCATCACTACACACACTTCATCCCTCGGCCCTGTTCCCAAAACTCGCTACAATCTGATTTCACACAACATGTGTAAATATGAAATACTGTACATATTAAGCTATTTAAATGCCTGAGATAGCGTTTAAAAGATTATCCTGAAACTGACTTTGATAACAGCACGTTTGGGGAAAACAGTGTTGGAATGATTCATCTGATATTTGCTGTCAATGTGCCTGTTTTAAACCTGCTTTCACCTCCGTTATGTTATAGTCCATGCACTGAACCACATTTACCACTGTCAACATTTTACCACCACAAATGCTCACAGATCAATCCTTAGGGTAAATCTATAGACCACTTCAGAAAACAAAGCCATGCTGCTCCAGAAGAACTTCCCGTTTCAGTTTTTTTAATAGAACAGACAACACATTTATAACAGGGCAGTCCGATAATTCTTTGTATATACTTGCATCCAAAATAATCGTTTGTGTTTACATAATAAATGAACAAAGACATATACATACATGTATGTATAAGGAAACATGTAGATGAATTTATTTATATTTTTAAGTATTTGAATGTATTTTGTTATTATATATTGAATTGTTAATAGTTATGTATGTGTGTTTCTGAATACAAAATTAAACGCATACTAAAACACAAACCCTTGTTCTGGATGCAAGTAATCGAGATGAATTGTTTGACCGTCCTACTTTAATAAACTGAAATGTTCTTATAGAATAAAAAGAAATACTGAAACCGTTTTACAGTAGTCTATAAAACAATTACAGACTATTGAAAATGATAGGCTCACATAACCTCTCACTTGCTTTGTGTTGTGTATTAGCTTTTTCAATTGAAGTTCTTGCATAAGGAGTTCTCTGTATAAGTTATGTTCATGCTAAAGTTTAGACTAATGTTCAATTCCAAGAACTGAAAGTGTACTGTACATCCGCCGGACTGACGCTCTATATTTTTTACTACATGGCCTACTGTCTCTCACCTTGCACTGAATGTAAATAATGAAGAATTACACGATCGCTCTTCTCATTTTAAAGTTCTGTGAGTGAATATTGTGCGCCGAGGTCAAAGTGTTCAATTAAATATCTACACTTCATTGGTCTTTTCCTTTACTTCGTTACACGACATATTCTTGGAAAAGAACAACAGAGCGGAAACACAATGGATATATTTTGATACTAGTTTTTTGAAGGACAAAATTTAAAGGTGTATTAAAAGTGTATCTCTAAATGTTAGTCATACATAAGCAGACTACTGTACAACACACTTGCTTTATACTGCAAATCTTGAGTCTTTAGGTTTGTATTTTTATTTTCCTCTGCTGTTACAGTGGAACTTGTTAATGCTTGTTTTCCAATTGTCTTGTATTTCTATTAAAATGGGCCAAGATCATTAAGCCTAAATTTTGTGACGTTTTGCCTTATTTCAACAACAATTTCTTTGTTGATCTCTTAAACATCTCAAAGAAAATCTATACACAGAACACTGATCTGCAGGTTTAAATTGTTTGTGTTTATATGGGCTTGATGTCAAACGTCACATGAAGAAACCAGAGAACAGGTCTCATTCAGTTTTTATATTTTGTTACATAAGCGGTTTTGCCAAAAAAATTCTGTCGTGTTCAAGTTGTTTCAAATCGGTATACACTTCTTTGTACTGATGAACAGAGAATTGTATTTGGAAGAATGCTCGCAACCGAACAGGTCTTGGAGCTCATTGACTGACTCTTTTGAAGCCTTTTCCTACTAAGGTTAACACATACATCAAGCAGATATTTTGAAGAATGTAGGACAGCATAAGGTTCTATGGTAGTCAATGAGGTCTAAGACCTGTTATCTTTCACAGTTTTTTGAAACTATCAATTTAAATGAGCTTAGCTTCCAAAGATGTTTAAAATATTGCTGTTAGTAAAAATGATAGTGAAAAATTGTAATTTCAATAATGATTTACTCCCCCTCCTGTCATTTCAGACCTGTTCTTGTGCCGAACACATTTTGCTATTCCATTAAGAGCTTTCTTCAAAATATCTTCTTTTGTGTTCTGCCGAAAATAAATTAAAACATGTTTTGAATTAACAAGAGGTCAATTTGGGTTAACATTTCTAAAATTACATATACTTAAACATATGCTCTTATAAAACTCAACACTTAAATCATATAATCCATTTAATATATATGAAAGAAAGGATTTTTGTACTTAGCTTAAGCATGTCTAAAACTAAGTTAGTAAATGTTATATTCCATATATGTAAAATTAAAATATATATTTTGTCGCTAGCATTCCTTTGACCTCGGTTGGTGTTCTCGGAAGATAAATGAAATATCAACTATTACAAAAAGAGATTTTTTACTATTCATTTAATAATAACAGTATAGCACTGTGCATACTTCCAAAATGATATGAGAATTAGCACAAAGGAAACTGACATACTCAAGTATGTTATGGCAAAAATAAAGAGACAGCTCCCTCTTGTGGTCTACCATGAGACATCTCAGACATTTCCTGTGACGTCACGGACCAGGCCAGAGAAGCATCAGAATGTCATTTATGAGGGAACTGACATCTCTTACATCATTCACTCCTTACACTAACAAGGCCTTTTTCAGGGTAGCAGAACAAAAACATCGACGTACGTATCTAAACATATGGCACTGCTCACAGTAATATTCACATCAGTAAACAAAAATAAACTTCTGACATGTACAGAAATGCAAAACGAAATGGACATTTCCACATATTCTATGTATAAGTAACTTTACACACATGGTTTTAAAGTGACAGTATCCGAGCACAAATTGTACATTGCGAAATGTCGTACGACTTACGACAAGACGTACAAAATAAAGTAGTACAGTAAATAAAATGAAAATAAAAAATCTGGTACAAGTTTCACCAACTTCAACGACGGTGCCATAAAAACATACCAGTTATGCTTCAAAGCATAGAGAAACCTTCGAAACCACCAAACCCACAGTGACAGAGTCTAGAACGAAACGTGTACCAACAACATTGAGATGTGAAGTACCTGTAATCCCAATGCAACACTAGTGGCGTTTAGGGATTCTTTTGAATAGTTTGGGGTGTTGGCATCAGTCATCGATTTCTCAAGATCCCCGAGCAGGGATTCTTGAATGGATTGCTAGTGTGCCGGTGCTGTAACAGAACAATTCCTACAAAAAAAACTTAAAGGATGCTCTTAGGAATGCATTTCTATTCCTCTGATATCATCCAGACTTAGAAGTAGTCTAGCATTACGTCACCCTGAATGAGAAAGTCATGCAATAGATTCAAGGTCAATCACTCACTAGTCTGGAGTCACTAATATGGGATATTTCCTGAGTACAAGGGAGACCAAAGACGGGATCTCTTGTTCTCCCCAACAGCAGGTGGAGTACGAGCACTGCGATCGTGGCTTTGACAGAGCTGATCGATCCCATCCGACATGAAGCCTCAAAAGACGAGGACAGATGTAAGGCCTTCTGTGATCATCCTTAAAATCCGTCAAAACGTTAGTACCTGGAAGAAAGCAGATCTCCTACACACCTGCGCAAGACAATTCTGATTTCAAGTATGCTACCGAATCGCACAGAACAGATACTGTCACTTTAAAACGGGTTAAACACAGTATTCACAAATGTACATTTAAGGCTTAATTGTATAGCACTAACAATAATAGCAGCAGTAAAGCACTTCTGTATTAATAACAATAAATCAAACAAATAATAATAATAACAACATCATTAATAATAACAACAATATATTAAGGTGATCAAATGACATGGTTTTAAAGAGAACAGCTTCATACACGACCTCCCCGATCGAGCCATTTCAGTCCGACAGGCAAACGTGGCCAAGGACCTTTAGAAGCGAACACTTGTTAAATATACGAACTCGCCTCGCGTCCGGTCGTCTCTACGCTAGCCATAGATCTGTTAGAAAACACCATCTTTAGTAAACACACAACTTCACAAAGGTCTGTCAGAGATCACCATATTAATGACACATTCAGATCAGAGGAAAAAAACATGTTACACATCCCCGCGCTTCTGCCAGGGTAAGCAAAGTGAGGTGTCGGGACCCTGTGTTAAAAAAATCGAATTTGTGGAGGTGTGTACCCTTCATCAGCATGTACTAAAGGACTGGCTGTCCTCGAATCTCTCATTTTGGAAGTGAAGGTTATGGTACAGTACAGTTACAGTAATGCTACACAGACGCGTCAAGGCTGACGGAAAGCCCTTTTCGGTGCCGGCCATCACCACGCGCTGAAATCCCACAGCCCTGTACCTACAGTACCCTGAAGGTCACGGTCAAAGGGGTTACGATGTCCCTCAGCTGGGGAACAGGTGCGTCGTGAAGGCCGACACATACGCCATGCTACTTGACAAATGAAAAGAAAATCACACAAAATGTACCGAAGCGACACGAGTAAAGGCCGTTTTCACACGCTTAGCTGCAGACCGCCATCAAGTCCCTTTAGATAGCCCAACTCTGAGGCCTAATACTTCACACCCCATCTGACATACACGTGTATATATTAACTATACTCAATATTCTGATTTATATATTAAATCATAGAAACACAAACATGTCTTTTTTATTTTTGTCTTTTGTTTCACGAAAAGCCTCAGCAGAAAGAAACCCCTCAAGTTGCGTGTCCACTGAGGAGGACGGGATTCGGAGAAGCCTCGCGTACAAAGGCCTCTCACAGTCACCAGAGTGACTTCCGGAGACCAGGACGACAGCGATCGAAGCAGGGCCACAATGGACGCTTGGAGTAGCTCTGTTATGTTAAGATATGTGCCGTGGAGGGGATGGACACAAACTCCCTCAGGATGTTCTTGGCCATCTCGATATTGTTCTGTGCAATCATAAGGGCTTTCTGGATGTCCTGCTGGGAGTAGCCCTGGCTCAAGAGATGCTCGATCTCGCTGGAGATCTGCTGGCTGGGTCCTGGACCCGCTCCAAGGGGGACGGGACTGGGCCTGCGTTCAGAGTTGATGCGACGGGGAAGAGGCTTCGGAGGCCGCTCGGGAGCTTCCGAGGGATCCGTGCCTGCCGAAGATTCAGAATAATTTGTTCAGATGAGGTTAAAGGGACAGTAAAGCAAAATCAAAGTTCGGTCTTGAATTACTGAAGTGTTCCAAACTTGTATAAGTATCTTTGTTTGGTTTAACAGAAAGGGAGACAATTGAAATATCTGGGACATAAATTGTTATCGTGTTACATTACAGTCAAAATAAGATATTTTAAAGACCACTTTAATTCTTTATGTAGTCAATTGCGTCCCAAAAAATCTTCTTAAAATTTTTCCAAATATCTTTTCTTAAGATTAAATTAAGGGTGACTAATTGATAGAATTTTAATGTCTGTTTAATATAAGATCAAGTGTGGCCTTAGACAGAATGAGAGTCACTTACTCGCCGTGGCTCCGAGCTCACTGTCAAAAGATATTCGGCTGAAAGCAGATGCCATGGGGTTGGTGTCAGACATTGTGCGTCGGGCCGGGGCAACAGGTAAAGGGGGCTTGGGGTAGTCATAGCTGTTTTCCTCCACTTCCTCACTGCATGCGCCGATGGGATCTCTCGCCCCGTTGGAGCATGTTAAAGGAGGCAAATCTGAGTAATCTGAATGAGATCAGAAACACGGTAAAGAAATTGTCGGCAGAGTCGAGTATTAATCTGATGAGGTTGCCATCATTACCTGAACTGGAGGCGGTAGCGGCTTGGGCTTGGATGTTGTACATGGCTTCATATGTCTGCGGACCGTCTGAATCAAAATCATTCAGTATGTTTCTGTACATCACAGAGAAATTGGGACATTAAATCATTTTACCAGTCTAAATTCTCTTTAAGTTTTGTGTTTGATTTCAGGGTGAGAGCGCGACATGAATGTTTCCTCATTTGGCCAGCTCCTGGCATAGGGAATATGCGCTGTTTGATATCGATACGTCAACCAAACTGAAATAGGATTTTTATCCTAACCACTGAAGTATATTTACCTTGAAGGAGGTGGAGGTCTGGGCACGAGTTCACCCACGGCAGAGGGCAGCACTGGCAGAGATGATGGAGACATGTATTCTGACTCCTCATCGTTCTCGCAGGCGTCCTCCGTCTGGGGCTTCATTCCTGCCACGGGTCTGTTAGCACAAGAGCATGAGTCAATATACACACCACAGCTGGTTTACTAAAAGTCTGAGGAAACAGGGAGTGAGGGGGTGAGTTGGATTTCCATCCACCTGACAGCCAGGGAATAGATGGCGTTTGCTGAAGCAGAGGGCTTCACTTTGGGACTGTCGTAGTCAGAACCAGCAATGGATGATCCAAAACTCTGTGTATAAAACAAAACAGAGCATATATAGGCTTAGAGGTCAAAAGCAGATCTTTTAAGAATAACATTGGTCCCCATCTACATCTACTGTACAGATAAAAAAACAGTGACATTTTTTATAAAAAAAATTGTTTGAGTTTCTTAAAAAAAGGCATTTTTAAATTAATACAAAACGTGCTCTCACCAGTTGATGGTCGAGACTTGGAGGGCCGTTGTTTCTCGGAGCTTCTGCTCTGGCATCAAGCGCAGAGGGGAGTTGCAGGGGAAGCGAGTGTCGGTTAGAGAGTTCCCGCGATCCTCGGGAATCCCCGGTCGCCACTGGCTGGGATGGTGCTTTGGGTACGGGTCGGGCATTCCAGTCTGGCATGTTGCGGTTGGGCGGTGCAGGGGGCAGTTTGTCTCGAGGAGATTCGGCGGGGGTGTTGGGTAGAGGCCGTCTCGGGAGTCGGCTGTCTGAGCCGGACGGGTGAGGCCGGTCTGGAGGAGGAGGTGGGGGGAGGTCCCTTAAGGCCGGAGGGAGGGGTAAGGGCTTGTCTTTGTGATGTGATGGGGCCTGAGGAAGGAATTTTGAGATACATGAGACATCTAAACACGGCAGTAATAAACAGAACAATTTACTTAAAATGAAAAATCTGAGTTCGATGTTTCTTTTGGCAGAACACCAAAGAAGATAATTGAAGAATGTCGGGAACTTGTGATCATTTACTTGCACTGGTTTTGTGCTCATACAAAAAAAGGGAATGGTAGCTAGTGTTTAATGAACCAACATTCTTCAAAATATCTCCTATTGCATTCTGTGGAAGAATAAGTCATAAAGGTTTAAAGTGTAAGAGGGTTAAATAAATATTGACAGAATTTTTATTTTCGGGTTAACTATCTGCTTGACATTATTCTGCCTTTTATTTCTTATAAATATAATTTTTAAAAATGTTAAAACTGATGTTCAGCATGAAATAGTGCCTTTACCTTGGAAGTGGCCCCAGGACTGGAAGCTCCGGGAGGGTTGGTGGGTCTCAGAGGATGGAGATCCAGTCTGGGAGGTACTGGAGGAACGCTGGACTGAGGGGCGACTGACAGTGGCGAGGGCGGCCTCTCCACCTGAAACAAACCAAACTATTCAGAAAATACACACACACACGCGTACCATCAAAGGCATTTACTCTAGCCACCCTGAAATGTTTATGGTTAACATTATATAAATGTTTTCGTTTCATCTGGGAGGAATGTGGAGGTATTCAAGACATTTCATTTCAAAACAGGAGGCTGAAACACATTTAGAACATTATTTCAGACAGGTGAGAACTTAAGGGAATAATTTAGCCAATAAAGAAAATTCTTTCATGAATTACACAGCCTAAAGATGTTCCAAACCTGTGTGCATGACTGTTAAATTGAGAAAAAAGATAGATACTTATTAGAATGTCCGCAACTGAAATGTATGTGGCTTTTGTGGCATTTTTGGCAAAGATATTTTGATGAACAGTTACAGGGAAACTTTGGTAGTCAATGTTATCACAGAAATCTTTGATGCCAAGATTCTTCTAAATATCTCTTTTTTTGCATTAAACCAAGGTCGAGTAATTTAAGACAGGATTTTTGAATAAACAATCCTTTTAAAAAAAAATGGGAGAGAGAGATTTAAAATAAGTTATTCTCACTTTAGAACCAACCAACTTGCTAATCATAAAAGGAGAATCATCCAACCGGTCGTCGTCATCATCATCGTAACTAGGCGATGGGGCTCCCTCTGCACCGAACGATCCCTTACAGCCCCCATAGGATATTGCACTACTGGGGTCTTTGGGGTCAAAGGGATCAACGACGATGGGCTCCGTTCCCTTGATTTCACAGCGACAGAAGGGGCATCCCTGACCTTCAGACTCCTAAAATGAGAGAAAACGTCACTTACATCCCACTAACTTACACTGGTGAAGATTCTCTCTGAAGGTTCTTCACTTTTACCTGCCAGGCCGTGAGACAGGAAGTGCACATGAGATGACCGCAGGGCTCGATCTTCACATCCTTGTCGTTCTCAGCGCAGATCTTGCACAGCTGGAAGGTGGAGCCCATCTCGCAGTAGAGCTCATATTGCTCCTATTGGATGTAAAGAAGAATGTTACCAGAACAAAAACAATTCCAGACAAAATGATGCATAATGGGAGTTGAATGAAGTACCTGTGTGACTTTGATATGGTCTTGCGGGGAAGGCTCACACAGCCCCGTGAGATCTGGGTTCTGAGTACGGCCATCTGGAAAAAGGTAACTGCAAACGGACAAAACAATCTTTACGAAAAGTTTTATGACGAATGTTTGGTGTGTGAGTCGGTGTTTTGACTTACAATCCTTCCCGAAAGCCATCGATGAGAGCCTGGAAGAGTGGTTTGTTGTGAGGAATGGTCTGCAAAATATTTCCATCAGCTGTGACGTAACCGATAGCCCACTGACCGAGACGTGTACAGCTCAGCCTGAAGATATAGCTGAAAACACAACATGACAAACCTCAATGTATGGCGCGTAGTCATACGCTTGCTTTTATTTGCCATTAGTGACATCATCATGTTTTACAATTCTTCTATTGAAGGACGGTACCAAGCTGTTCTTTGGACCATGTGGAGGAGGGGCTCTTGAGACTGACAGTGAATTGTCCCATGAACCTCTTGTCACTGTTTGTGTAAGAGCTGTGGAGTTATGAGTTATGCATTTAAGATGTGTTTGAATGCAAGTCATGAAAAGCTTAGAAGGGTTTCTAATTTCTTTGTTAGGTTAAACACAAAGAAAGATATTTAGAAGAACATTACAGACTTACACTTCCGGGGTACCATTGATTGTCATCGTATACAAATGTTGCTTTACGACATTCAAAATATCTTTCATGTTTGTTAGATGTTTTGTAGAATATTTTGCAGTGTTAAATAAAAACAAAAAGATTTTTTCCTATAATAGTCAATAATAGCTTACAAAATATCTCATTTTGTTCAAACAAATAAAAATGTATACAGATGAGGCAACTGGAGGGAAATCTTATATGTGCGTTTTTAGGGCACAGTACCCCAAAACACAAAATTTCATGGATGTGGAGGTGAGAGGTTTATCAATTACCTGCCGGGTTTGTGGATGAATTTTTGCAGACGGGCTTTGACTTCATCATATGTAAGAAAGGCCATGTACCCCGGATGAGTCACTGCCAAGCTGTTCCAGTTTCTCAGCAGTGATGACCATGGCTACATCGCAAAATAAAACAAAGAAACATTCAGAGCTTTTTAATACAATGCTCACAGCATACCCTAAAGTGCAATAATGATTTAATCTGACAGATAAGACACTTAAAGTGTCAAACACTGCAGACATCAGGAGAAAGAATAATGCCAAAGAGAGAGAGAGAGAGACAGAGAAAGAAAGACAGACAGACAGACAGAGAGAGAAAGAAAGAAATTGCAATTTCGATTCATTATAACTTCAATGACTATAGCTGGTCAGATGAACTCCTGTCTCTGTATATAATCCCTATCTCACTTTATGTCATTGTAGTTCATGAACAATGTGCTTGTTTAAATGTTAAGATGCTGATGTGAAACCACACCTCATTGACATCCACAGCCAAATATAAAACACACATGCACTTATTTCACATTACTAAAGCCTCCTCAACCAAAATGACATCGCCATCAGCAAGAGTTTATAGATGGAGACAAAAACTAATAAACATTTCATCAAATTGAGAGATCAATAATAATTTCATGAATGATAACCAAATTACTGCTGTAAGTTTTCTTAAAGTTTCCTCTTTAATGCTTACAAGTCTTTTATCATAAACAAATAAATAATATTTTCAATTAAAAACATATTTTAAGATATTAAAAAGCTGTTTAAATGGCATTTGGACATTTAGAACTTTCAAAAGCAACAACACAAAATGAAACACTTCCTGTAACTAATGAATGGGCAAACGCTTCTCAGAACTAAGCATTTCTTGTAAAAAAAGGAAGAAGTGCATAAAGAGAAGCTGACTGACAGCCGTTTGTCTTGAGTGTGCAATCTTCTATCTAAAAGACAGCAGAAATTCACCTTATGTTCAATGAAACTGTTCATTTCCTCATTATATTGTCTCTGAAGCAATATCAGCCTAAAAACACTAATTCTGTTCTGTCTGTCCAGAGTAAAAGCATGTCATGGGGCTTGACACAGTTTCTATTTTTATCATTGTTTAGAGCTACTCTACTTTGTTCCTATGTTTGAAATGTCATGCTTTTATTTAAAAACACCATGAGAAACGTATTAATATAATCTGACTGTCGTTTTAGCTCAAAGCAGAAACATTAAACAGATAGTCCACACAAAAAAGTGAACATTCTGTCATTATTAACTCTCCCTCATCATTTCAAACCTGTTTCTTCCACAGAACATAAAAGATATTTTGATAAATTCTGGAATCCAAACAGATGGGCGCACATTTAAATCTACGGTATGAACATATAACCAATGCAAATGGCAGTTTCAAACAATCTCCAAAACAGTTTTTTGTGTTCTGTAGAAAACCTATGGCACAATAAAACCTGACACCGTAGAATAGCCCCCAAAAATGTTTTATTGTGCCATCTGAAAGTCAGACGTGAACCTGCGGAAGAAATGTAGGTCAACGTGAGGTTTGACAATTTTTTATCATTATAAAGATCTTTAATGTTTCCTACTTGAGTCTGAGATAAATGTTGATGTCTGTGCACACAGAGCAAACACATCAAACACAAGACTTTTACTTTAAAGCTCCACTATACCATAATGTATAAATACTACATTTTTGATGCATTTTATGGTTACAATCGCGATTGCCCTGATTATATTGGAAACTAGGTGTTTTCACGTGAATGGAAAACAACATTAAGTATTGGTTTTGATGGGAAATGTTTAATGAATTTACTGGGGTGTAAAACACTCAGTTAAACTGATGAGAAGCTTGACCTCACTGCATGATAAAGCTTTTGTGGTCTTTCTGTTAACAACCTATCTATTTCTGGCATCTAGTGTAAATGATTAAAGCAAAAGGTAGAGCACAGTCTTGAATACAAACCCCCGCTGGGCTGAGTGACCTTTTTAAATGACTCCAACACTCTAGAATTATGCCCTACTGTCAGTTTTAACTTTGTTGTTATATATATCAAATGTAGCATTCCATTAAGGCTCAAATCGGCATAAAAATGATCCCGATCCCTTTCCTAAATTAGCTCTGATGTCAAGAATGGAAGCGAACGCTAATTACAGGATAGATGTGATTATGGTCTGTTGCGAAGAGAGCAGTAGATGTCTGTGATGTCTGTACTACAGCACTCAGAATAATGAGCTCATTACACAAAGACACTGTTTTGCCAAGCCTCTTTCAGAGATGGAAACTGTTTCAATGAAAATCTAAAATTTTCATGCAAAAACTGAGTATTATAAGGCATGATGAAAGAACATTATGGGTGGTTGCTAAGGGTTGTTTCTAGTATGAAGCTTTGTGGTTGCTAGGGTGCCATTCTATGACTACTATTCAAAAGAAGATATTTTGAGAAATGCATATGGCCCTGGCATTCTTTCCATTGAGTAAACACAAAACCACAGTGTTCTTTGGTTACCGACATTTTTCAAAATGTCTTATTTTGTGCTCTGCAGAAGAAACTAAGGTTTCCTAGGTCATTTCTAGAAAGGTACGGTGTGGATGCTAGGATGCCATGGTTTGGCTCGCTTTGTAAATGATGGTCAATGAGACTTTGCTGCCCAAAAGAAAATTCTTTGAGAAATGCCCACATGTTTTCGGGCCCATTAAATGACAGTCAATGGGGGCCATCTTTCTTAGGTAACCAAGCTCCAACAAAATATCTTTTACGTTCTACACAAGAAACTCTTATGTAATGGCTTGAGGGCGAGCAAATGAAAGATTTATAATTTTAGGTGGCCTGTCCCTTAGATATGCTCGATTATGACAGAAATGATCACTATTAATTCAACCTTTCTTGAGAACATGAAAATTAACATAATTACTTAAATGATTTTGTAAACATCAGCATATTATAATTAATATTATTATTGTAATTTATACAAATATTATTGTTTTATTTTAATACATATATTTTATTCATTATTTTATATTGTTATAGTTTGTTAATCACAAATAAATAAGATTATCCTTTCAAATACAATTGCTTTACCTCGATTACTTTCTCTTCATTACTGTTGGAAGCCAAAATTTAAACAGAAATTCAATAAGAATATATTGCACAGCCCACCCTACTGTCACTTTAAGTGACTGCAAAAAGTGTGCACATGTCCTCCCCTGCCTGCTCGCAGGAGTGCAGACAAGCCTGTTTGAGCTACAAAAGGTGATAAGAGGCCCCCAGTCAGGCTGGCCTTCAGCCATGAGAACTTAAGGCTCGGCTTCGACACACGCATACAAACAGCGCCTCCGTACCCACAGCACACATCCAAACAACAATAGTCATTGTCAGAACTTCCCCTCCTCTGAGCTCTGAGACAATGGACATAGTCACTGCTCGGGGGAAGTGATGGGATTGGAAACCGCACCTGGAAAAGCCTGGTGAAGATGTCAAACTCAAAGACAGAGATGTAGTCGTTGCAGGTAAGGTCGATGGTGGATTTCAGGGCCATGGCCTCCAGGCCCGAGCTGATGGGGTGGAATTCATGCAGGGCTTGCCGGAACACCTTCCAAGGCACGATGGTCCTAAAAATCAAGATATAGTCGGGTTACATCAAGAGACTTAGAAATGAAATTTAACATTAAATTCAGATTAATACACAATATGGACTTTGGCTAATATATAGTTAATGAGTTTCAAGAACTAAGAGTAGATTAAACGTCTCACTTGTCCCCGAATGATTTTCTCCAGAACTCGGCAGCATCTGCTTTGGTGATTCTGAAGTTGTCACCTTGAAACAGTCCGTTTGGAAAGATAGCTTTGAGCTCGGCAAGCATGTGACTGAATATGAGCGACAGTTTGGTCAGGTTCCGTCTGAAAAGAGAAGAAAGAAAACGCATTGAGTTTCACATAAAATTAAAATATATTAATTAAATCAAATCGCATTTAAAATAATGAGCAATAAGGAATCTAATGAGAAACACTTCATCAAACGCCAAATCCAGACCTCATGAGGATGATATCGGAAAAATATAATATATATAAAGAATATTTTTATTTTGGAAAGGGGATGAGCGGCGGGTGTTTCCCGGGAGCATGAGGATTAAGGTGGAAGTTCTGAATGCCTACTGCATTTTTCTGATTCCACTAAGCCTGGCCACTCGAGTCAAACAGGCAGGGCCACGCTACACGGCAGGGGGAGGAAATGCAAAGAAAGCCATGATTTAGACGGCAGCACAGTGGGGGATTGTACAGAGACGCTTCGGACTGGGAATTGACATGCAAGAGAGAGAGCGTGAGCGTAGCGTGCAGCTGCCTGCAAAAACTCAATCCTTACCCTGAGAACGCGTTTCAAACTAGGGAGAAAAGGGTGACAGTGGAGGGTGATTAAGGGGCATGAAAAAAAAAGAGAAGATGGAAATGCTGAAGTCGTGGTTATACACGAAAACAGGAAGGCAACTAGGCAAATAAAAATGTGACATTTGTTCAACACATAATCTGACAAGATGCCTACAATTTGCTAATTTGTACCAATCCTTTGCAGTCTTAGACATCCCACAATCCAGAGCAGGCAAACCAATTGTATGAAAAGTGCTTTTCATCGATAGGTTAAATCTAAGAATGCATCAAATATTCAGCCACCAAAAACTTTTATCACAGAAATAACATGGCCGAAAAACATGTTGTGGTGACGCAAACAGAAACCGTGGCATGCAAACGTTCCGATCGTTATGAGAACGAGTCTTTATTTGTGCACTTTGAACTCCTGCAAAGTACATTTTTATTTAATGTAAACACAAGTGGGTTACTATGCATTGTTTCAATATGCAGAATAAATATTTTCATACCTTATACTTGATTAATACTTTCAAACTTTGATATTGATTAATTATATTGCAATGCCTTGATTTTAGTAAGGTTAGTACACAGTCATAGCCATAAATGCAATGGTACTAATTATTGGTGTAATTTATTTGGGAGCCTTGGTTGAACCTTTATTCATCATAATTTGCACATCCTCATGTCATTTCAAACCTGTAAGACTTTCTTTTTTTAAGGTAGAACGCAAGAAAAATGTTTTGATGAATGTTGGTACTGGATCACATTCACTGCATTGGTTCTGCGTCCATACAATGGAAGTGAAAGGATCTTTTGAGTTATCAACATTCTTTAAAATATCTTCTTTTGTGTTTTGCGAAACAAAGTGAGGCACTTTTATATAAAAACGCTTGTTAAGAATTTATAACCAAGAACAGTTGCCGGGCCAGTCAGTCCTGCATAAGCAAAGACTGAAGAAAATTCAAGAGTCAGCTGTGCTACATTTCTCTAGATGTCTCCAGCTCAAGCTACCCTCCGAATTTCTTTCTCAAAGTCCTCCAAAACACACGTTCTCTCTTCTACTGTAACACCTGAAACATGGCTGTCCTCACAGTCTGACATTCATTCATCTGTTGTAGAACAGTTGCTGTTTGTGCAGGATTGGGTCAAAAGTGTGCCAACGTGCCAGCTGTGCCACACTTCCTCTGAGCAGTTTCGTGCAGGCCTTCAGTGCAATGCAGATTTTGCCCGAATGCATTTGAAGAGTGACGCATGAGAGGAATAGCAAGGACACCCGTGCACGATCGGCCCTGTATATTTATGTATTTAAACCGTGAGAGAGAGGAGAGGCTTTGGGTAGTAAATTCAAAGCAAGTAGGGCACAGATGCACAAAAAAGCCCAGACACGGCCGGCCTCGCTCAATCACTCACTAAAGCTGTCGGCCTCAACGAGGACGGCATTTGAGAGCGGTGCTCCACTAATCCCAAAGTCTGATGCTTTGCTCCTCAATTCAAAATGCCAGCCCTGCAATGTACTGCATTTATACTTCCAGGATTGTATTTACACGTCCTGATGTCTCTGAATGCGAAAAATTTAAGTCTGACGAAAAGAACAGACTGTGAATATGCAAACTATCTTGCAAAACATCACACAAAAAGCAGCATGATAGGAACAAACTGCTTTAAGGTTTCATTTAAATTTTATACAGTTCATATTATATTTTACTGGGCCCATTGCAACCATAATTAAATCCATTAAAACAGTTTAGAAGTGAAATTTTTATATAAAATATAACAAAAAAACCTAATACATATCATTGTCCTTCCTAGGATGTCCAATCTGAAAAACGTATTAACTTATGAACATTATAAACACTTTAAAGTACTTTAACACTTTTCATTAGCTAAATATTTCCAACATCCATGGACATAAATAATGATTTAGGACGAAAAATAAAAATCGGAAACTTCAAAGATACATGCATCTTGTGGTAAAGCAGCAACATTTAATACTATAAAATATTTTCACATTTATGACAAGTAAATATGGTTGTAATGATATGCACAGCTTAGGTTATGCTTACGACTTGGTTTGTGTAAAAAGCTAAAGATATGAAACTGACATCCAGAGGACAGATGTAAATTTGTTAATATTTTGTGTGCTTAAATTGTTCAAGAAATTCAATAATCTTTGTCAATGGAATCATATTTTTACAGAAAATTCATGAAAAATAGTTAATCTAATTAAGTCAAGCTTATACGATATATAGCTCTAAGATAAATATCTTGTGTTGCGATACATTTTTGTATAGCGATACGCATACTCCTACAAGTACAGTGGGTGATGCATCTATATTACATACTAGAACATACTTCATCAACGCTCACCAAGTAATCAGTGCATACTATTTAAAAGAGAAACATCTTCATTAACGCCTGCATTAACATTCGCATCCCTCTCTCTCTGCACCTCCAATCCCCTGGCAGACCAGCCTCTCCTCACTGTTGCTATGGTCACGGGCCAAGCCCTCCCTAGATACTGTGCATGTGTCTGCCTTCCTCCTCTTCTGGTCTGACCTTTGACCTGCAGCTGGCTGCTCCCTTCCTGTTTCCTGTGTTCTGTGATAAACAGTCAAGGCAACTAGAGAAAACGAGAGCGGTCTGCTCGTGCCCACGGTTGATTATTAAAGAGTCTTCTCTCAGCGCTCGACTGAATGTATTTCACAATAACACCAAAAACCAAGCGTGCAGAAGTTTACTTTGTGCTACACTAGAAGAGCAACTATTTTAACTGTTCACACTTCCCTGTAACATTCAACATTTCCCCAAACATCAGACCTTTGTGCATTTCAGGAAGTGCCTTTATCAGTCCTTGGTCTCTATTTGCATCCAAATGCTGTGTTCATGAGAACACACAAACAAATTTAACTGCCTTAATTTAACTTCCTTCACACCGGATTTCAGTCAGGAAACAGTGATGACAGCAAGCGCAACCTCCGGCAAACATATGCATTGTGATGGCCATCATTCCCAGCTCATGCACACTGAAATGATGTTGTAATTTCCACTGCTGGTTTTTGGAGAAGTGAATTTGGAGAAGCGGTGGGTCACGACACAAAGAAAGTCACAAGTCTGTTCTTACTGACAAACAAGAATGAATAAAAAAATTGCAAAATGCAAATGTCCATCGAATGGTACAAAGAATGATTCAACTTTTTATAAGATAGGAAGAGGTTTATCAGACTTGTTGATGACGTTAGTAGATATAGCAGTGGGACTTTTTTGTGCAAATATTCTTCTATAATATTCTAATATACTTTTGCAAATATTCTGTTTTAGATGTACTGTAGTCATTTCATGGTGGTGTTTGTTAACTTTCATCGAAGTCAATCCTCAGGAATGACAACGATGACAACAAGAAACTGTGAAATTTTTATCATCATGATTTTTGTACAAATATTTCTGTTGTTAAGCTTTAAAGTGAATACAAACTTGTTTTCTCTGCAGTATTTTACTTGATTTTCCAGTATTTCATATCTTTGAATAAATGGAAATATAAATTTTTTTTTCAAAATGAATAATTTTACCTAAACACATAGAATGATTAGTAAATTCAGTAAAGCTGAAAATGGTCTTTAAATAATTTTGTCCAAGGCTGTATGTGACCAAAATTGTGACCAAGATCATTTGGTGAATGCTAGACAAATAATAAAAATGCTAGTATGCACAAATTAGATTGCATGCAGACCAGATTAAATACATGATGAGTCGCAGTAAGAAGAAATACATAAGAGTGTAAGACACATTTGCTTTGAGCAGTGAATTACTGGCGTCTGAAAGCATAAACCCCCTCAAAATGCTATTGGAGATATTTAGAAACCAAATTTGCCAATTTTCCTATTCAGCTCATTTCGTGCTAAAATTACCTTTGCATACTTTTGGGTTTATGCAGGTCACATTAATAATAATAAACTATATTTACAATGTCTATAGTTAATTTATATAGTACATTTTTTCTTTAGTGGAACTAAACAGAAGATATTCAGAGGAATGTCTCAGTGGTTTTCTGTCCATCAAATGGAACTCAAAGGGGACGGTTGGTTGCCAATGTTTGTGTTCCGAAGAAAACTAAGTTTAATAGTTTTGGAATGACATATATTCACAACGTATCATCTAATGTCGAATCCTAAAGCCCAGAAGGTTGCGAAATCGACCATGTCAGGGAAACACGAGAACCGTGACTTTTAAAGTGAGAGAGCAACTGTTTTGTGCCATATCTTGAGAGTGTGAAAGGAAGTAGAGAATAGCATTGCATGAGTACGTGAGAAGCACAAAGTTAGTTTATTACTGACAGTGTGCTCAGCTGGCCATAAATAACATGATGCCCCACTGCAAGCGTGCACCGCTCTCGGCTGAACACGCTGAACTGAACCGGACTCGGCTCTGAGAGGAGCCGACAGTGAGATGCAGGACATGGTAACTCGAGCTGCAATATAATCCTCGGACGTGTTAAAAGCATTTCCATCCAAAACGCTCCCCGTGTGCTTAAACGCTGAAAAATGCTTGAAACTTTTCTTAAGGCGGAAGTTTGGACGTGATTTCGGTATTGTGCATCACTGTGAATCATGGGTTGCTCAGGTCTATTGATTTCCGGCTTGCTTGTTTTCCTGTGATCCCCTGAGAACAATACAACTAGCTAAACAATGAATGATTAATACAAAGCAGGCTTCATTTAAATACGCTTCTGGGTCCCACAGATGCAAGTCTTGTCTCCAAGGAATTTTAACAGTTTTCTATATATGTATAGAGAATACAAAGGATGCAAGTACTTGTTTGTTTTAAAATAAATATTTGTCCGCAAAATTTAACAACAAGCTATCGGCGATTTAGAAATCTGTCATTTTTGCCCTTTATGGAATTCATAAATTCCACATCTGCATATTTCCCCACTTATTAAGTAAATAAATACATTTAAAAAGAATAGTTTAACAAAAATGTATTCAAAGGTCATTTTTAAGTTATGAAATTGCAATCCTATATTACTTTCTTTCTTCTCCTGTACATAAGATATTATGAAGAAGGATGCTCATTTAACAGTGGTGGTACCTATTCACTTATATTTCATTGATACAAAACCAATGCAAGAGAGTGCCTGTTATATAAAAATAATTTATCCTTGCTATGTATAGAAGAAATAAAGTCACAAAAGATCAAAAAGGCAGAAGGTGGAAGAATTAGATAATGATTGTAATTTTTGGATTAACTTTCCCCTTTAATACTGAAATTAATAAATGCTAACAATGGAAGGCAGTATCTTCCATCAATAAAAATATTTAAACATTTGTCCTATTTCCTCTTCATTAATCCTTACCCATGGAACACCAATGATACGTCTTAACCACATCAACGCTGAGACATGATCAAAAGGAAACAGCTTACTGAAATTATTATAAATTGTGTAAATAAAATAAAACAAAAAAGAGTAAATAAAAACAAGAAGTAAAAACTGTGACAGTTCTTATCCGTATATCTTATTTGCATTTCCATATGTTAATATTTCCCTGTCATCCGGACCTCAATTCACATATATGATGATAAGATGAAATGATAACCAAAGTATCCTCAGCGGAAAATACTGCAATGGAAAGTCACACATGTCGTTAAGAGGCAAGCCAATCTACCTAGTATCATTAATACATTGCAATGTGTCCAAATGACTTAAATATTTGACTTACAAATGACTTTTAACTCATCATTAGATGGTTGATGATATATTACATGCAAATGTATCATGCACATTAAAAAATATTGTATAGATGTTTTAAAAGTCCTGGAATGCGGAACAAAGGAGTACGCAGAACTAGCCAAAATGTCAGTGGCCAAGTAAAACACACTAAGCAGTCACAGTACATGTCTATGAGAAACAGGAAGAGGAAATAACTGTATTAACAGGAAGAGCAGTGTCTGTGTGACTGGATTGTCAGTTAACCATTCGGTCCTTCTCACGTCGCCCCCTCAACAAACTAAAGCTTCAGAGATCGACTCATAGGAAACCATCATCTTACAACCTTCTGGTGCTTGTCCAGTTTTACAGGAAGCGAATGGCACGAAAAATAATCTGTGTTGTCGGGAACGGTCTGCAACACTGGAAACCCATACTCGAATCAGAGACTGTACAAATGATGATGAGCATAAAATGAAATGTTTACAGTCAAGTAAACTACATGTTCTCTGTAAAAAACAGACTGTTGGGCTCCCAGAGGAAAACACGGGACTTGAGCTGTCTAAATAAAGCATCTGCTTATAAATTATACTGTAATGTCAATCTGGGTCAAACTGAAGCCAAAATGACTTTAAATCATTAATCAAATAATTTCAAAGGTTACAGATCTGCGTTTCTGATCCCAAAAATTGTTAACGCATTGACCAGACAAAGTTTATAACCAACCTGTTATTTCTAAGAGCTCGGACTCTTACTTTCAAGCTTAAATTTGCATCACGCATTCCTTTTCCATCCAGTCAATCAAGCCCAGTGTTTTTTTTAAAAGCAGACCTGATATATTCTGAGTCCACTGTCTAAACCATGAGCACTTACACATTCATCTTAATTTGCATCTTCACTAGACAACTTGAGCTTTACCCTAAGATAAGGTAACCTCCTGCCAAATTCTCCAAGAAACCGATTCATGTGATTCAAAGCTTGGTGAACCATGTTTCACCGCTTCTGCTTTTGCCTCTAACGCTGGGTTAACATTGAGGGGATCATGTATGCGAACCAGCACAGAACTACCTTACACACAGTCAGAGATAAAGACAAAGTGTCACACTACTCTCGCAACTTCATTTGCTTAAAACAAAGACATGCCAAACTCACAATGCCTCTGACGACAGCGGGTTTCAGTCAGCAGCAACTTGGTGACCTGAGCACCAAATCGTGTTAAGGAAAGCATTTTTCACATCACACAGAAGGAGATATTTTGAAGAATGTTGGGAACTGGCACCCACACGAACAGGCGTCACAGCTGTTTGTTAACCCACTTTCTTTAAAATATCTTCTTTTGTATTGTAAAAAGGAAGATTCTTCACGGGCAAGAGGGTGAGCAAATGAGAGAATTTTGATTTTTAAGAGGTATTACCGTGTTGTGAAACCTCACCTGGGCTGAGAATTCTCCTCGAACATTCGTTCTTTGCCATCCTTGAAAAGACTAATGGTCTGTTTGGTCTTCTTGGTCAAATTCTCCATGAAAACACGAAAGTACTCATTGTCACCCAGTGTTTCCATCTTTCCTTCGTATCTTGAAAGGATGGTGCGTAGATGCTGATACGTGTCCGGCAGGAGGTCCAGGATGTATGGTGGGCTGTTCTTCAGGGCCAGTTTGGGGTTCTGGCATAATCGCACAACCTGGCCCAGAGAAAATCAAAATGTTAACTTTTTCTAGATATCATATCAAAAATACTGACACAAAATGCAAAGACAATTCAACCTGCAGCAATACTAAGCTAAGAGGGACAGTACACAGAGAACCAAGGCTCATCCAAATACAGATCTGCCAGGCCAAAGAGACTATCTATACAAAAAACATAATGAGAATCTGATCCTTTTATTAAGACTCACATGGTCTGTTTGGTCTATATTAGTCTGTTAACATAGCAGCCAACAAACTCTGTGCAAATATTTTGACTCAAACATTCTGTATAATTCTCTGAAGAGACATTAAGATGAGTGACGATGAAGAAAACAGAATTTTTAACCAACCCCATATCCTGAACGGAATAACACTTTGCAAGTTGTATCTTAAATGTATGATAAGCAAGAGGGGAAAAACTTCTCTGACTAAAGTTTTAAAATACACAAACTTTCCAGGCCGAAAAAATTGTGAAACACATCTCCAGAAAAAACTTCTCTACATCAAACAATTTATATACATACAACTTTTTATTTTATTTTATATGAAACTTTTCAAATAATTAACAAGCTCATTTTTTGCAAACCATTGCAATATGCACTTTTGCAATATTTGTGATTTACTGCACTGCCTTAATGTGGACCAACGATTTTGGTTACCATCATTATTCAAAATATCCTTTCTTTCTTTAGGACAAAAACATAGTCATTCAGGTTTAAGCGTCAATGATGGATGATGTTATGATGACAAAATATTCATAAGTGACGAACTCTCCCATTAAATTCTCTAAAAGTAAAACTATCACAACTACTACTATGTCCTAACACAGTTTCCTACTCAAGACCTTAAAGCTTTTGGAAATCCTTCAAGAAATAGTTTCACAATAAATCCCAATGATGAAGTGCATGCCCATAGTTCCCCTAACACTTCATTAGTCAAAGCTTTTAATGGCTGTTGTGATGGTCCACTAGCTTTAATTTAGACATAGTGGTTCTGCACTGTCTGGACTATAGCTAAGCATCATCACCTTTTTACTGTCAATTAAGATGCAAATAGGAAATTTGAGGAAACGGGAATCTGCTCGGATGTCACCGCTGAAGGTCTTCATGCAGCTGCTCTGAGGGCTCGCAGAGGCTCTTTTCTATTATGTCTGTAGCACACGACCAGCTGTGATTGGGGGTAGGGTACGCAGCAAATGACATCACATGAGGGGTCACTAAAAACCTCATGCACCCCTAGATACCCAGTATTAGTTACCGTACTGACAGCCAAAAGATAAGAGCAAGGCGACAGGACGGCCTGAGAATTATCAGCGAGAATGCATTCGTCTATGCGTGCAGACGTGCATCTACGATGGCTTCTGATGATAGTTTGCATTACAAAAATCCAAAAGTAGAGAAGAATTTCCCTCGAGAAGAATTGAGACATAACCCTTTCCTGCAGACCCCTGACCCACTGTGCTGAATTATAGCCATAAATAATTATTTTTTTTCATTGAATATGTAGTTTAAATGACTTTTAATGCAACTGCCATGTCTATGATTTTATATTTGTGATTGTTTACGACGGAAAATGTTTACCCAACCAACTGAATAATAAAAATGTCAACGGTTTAGAAATTAACTAATACTATGAGGGAATGAAGTGTGAATTTGTAAACAAGGCTGTGACTGCAAAAGTCAAACAGAAACAATACAGATATAACCAAATGGGTAAAACCCCAGTTAAATAAAGAATTTCAACAGTTATGTTTAATTCTGTTTGACTATGCATCTTGTTTGCATATGAGAGGGGTCAAACAAGAAAAAATTAAAATAAAATACTTTAAAACGATAGTTCTCCTGAAAACATTTTTTTCATCATTAACAGTTTTGCTTGTCATTTTAAACCTGTTTGACTTTATGCAGAGCATAAGAACATATTTTGAAGAATGTGATGATAGCTGGTAAGTGGAAACTAACGCAAAACCAAGGCAAGTCAACAGGGTTCTGTTTTAAACATTTTTGTAATATCTACTGCGTTCTGCAGAGGAAGAGAGTCATGCAGGTTTGAAATCACAAGAGAGTAAGCATTTGAGTTCTATTCTCTCTTGTTTGACCTCTCTCATATGACTACAATTGTAGTTTTTGAGTGATAGGTTTCTTTAGATGTTTTCGGAGGTGCAGAACAGAACATAACGAAATACCTAACATGCAAAGGTTAATCTTGGAATATAAAAAAATACTGTTTTCTGAATACAAAAGCAAATGAAGAAATCGTTTTTCAAAAATAGGAACCGAGTCTGTTTAAAAAAAAAAACCTCACCTGATATGAAATACCCTAGACTGAGGTTTCAAAAACACGGGAATGGCAGTTTCGAACGGTTTCAGTGGGTCGCTGTCAATTCCCACTTTATGTTAAGTTGCAAAAAAAGGAGAGAATCGCTTATGAACACAGTGTGATATGTCACATGTGCACTAACCAAACTATCCCATGTGAAACTAAGCAAATAGGAAGTTGCACAGATCTCAATCAGGAAGTGTGAAGCATTTCTCAGGAACGATTCAATGATCTTGCTTGGGTAAACACACATGCGACGCGATGCAAAGCGAGCTTCAATGTAAATATCTGTGTGGTTCATCGTGACTGGTAAGACTGACAGATGTGTCTGCTGTCTCTCGCTCGTGTATCAGTGTAAACATCACAGGAAGTTTGAGGTCAGCGAGCACAACTTATTCTTTCCATGAAGTGCAGCGTTGACTCTTGCATTGTGAGGTAGCAAAAGCAAATAAAAACAGATGTTTAAACCAACAGCCCAGGTGCCATTTTATGGGTTTTATTTATTTATCATGGTATCTCACTCGAGATCTTTCCATCAATACACTTATGAACATCACACTCAACATAAATAGTTTCATGTGACATTTTGTTGTTATTTTACACCTACACAAAAACATAAAAGGGGAAGCGATGAGAAGAGGTTGTGAGGGCATCATCTGCATCACATCCACACATAGTGGAGCAGCAAACAGTCAGATGCTGGGTTTATAACACACATTAGGGGTCAGTCGTTGCCTGGTGGTTACATTTACGTTTATTCATTTGGCAGACACTTTTATCCAAAGCGACTTACAATTATTATGGAGTCAATTATCACTGCAGAGCAAATGGGGGTGAGGTGTCTTAGTCAAGTCCAACTCTCTAACCACCAGATCTCTCTGTCTGTCTATCTCTCTGTCTGTCTCTCTGGTCTCTCTCTGGTCTCTCTCTATCTGTCTGTCTGTCTCTCTCATTCTGTCTGTCTGCGTCCGTCTCTCTCTTGTGTCTGTCTGTCTCTCTCGGAGTCTGTGTCTCTGTCTATGTGTCTATGTCTGTCTCTCTCTCTTGTCTCTTTCTCTCTCTCTCTCTCTCTCTCTCTCTCTCTCTCTCTCTCTCTCTCTGGTCTCTCTCTCTCTCTCTCTCTCCCTCTCCCTCTTTCTCTCTGTCTCTTTCTCTCTGTCTCTCTCTCTCTCTCTCTCTCTGCTCTCTCTCTCTCTCTGCTCTCTCTCTCTCTCTCTGCTCTCTCTCTCTCTCTCTGCTCTCTCTCTCTCTCTCTCTCTCTGCTCTCTCTCTCTGCTCTCTCTCTCTGCTCTCTCTCTCTCTCTCTCTCCCTCTCTCTCTCTCTCTCTCTCTCTCTCCCTCTCCCTCCCTCTCTCTCTCTCTCTCTCTCTCTCTCTCTCTCTCTCTCTCTCTCTCTCTGCGTCCGTCTCTCTGGTCTCTCTCTCTCTCTGTCCGTCCGTCTGTCTGTCTCTCTTTGCCTGTTTGTCTGCCTGTCTCTGGTCTTTCTCTCTCCCTTGCCTCTCTCTCTCTCTCTCTCTCTCTCTCTCTCTCTCTCTCTCTTTTTTTCTTTCTCTCTCTCCCTCTCCCTTGTCTCTCTCTCTCTCTGGTGTCTCTCCCTCTCTCTCTCTCTCTCTCTCTCCTCTCTCTCTCTCTCTCTCTCTCTCTCTCTCTCTCTCTCTCTCTCTCTCTCTCTCTCTCTCTCTCTCTCTCTCTCACTCTTTCCCTTCCTCTCTCTCTCTCCCTCTCTCTCTCTCTCTCTCTCTCTCTCTCTCTCTCTATCTCCCTCTCTCTATCTATCTCTCTAACTCTCTCTCTCTCTTTTTCTCTTTCTCTCTCTCTCTGGTCTCTCTCCCTCTCCCTTGTCTCTCTCTCCCTCTCCCTTGTCTCTCTCTCCCTTGTCTCTCTCTCTCTCTCTCTCTCTCTCTCTCTCTCTCTCTCTCTCTGTCTCTCTCTGTCTCTCTCTATCTCCGGACCTGTGATCAGGTTGCAGGTTCGAATCCCAGTGTCAGCAGATAATAACTGTAGTGTGCCCCGTTTGCTCTTCAGTGATGACTTTAAGTCTCTGTAAACACAGCCCGAGTCTCATCTGACCCAAGCGGATGGAGTTTATAAGACCGCTGCCATGTTGAGAGTCGAGTGCAGGCCGTCCGGCTACATGCTAACCGGAGCCCAGCTAGCCGCCATGAATCCACTCACCTTATCCATGAACTTCCAGCACTTCTCCACGGTTTTCTTATCCACGGCCCCGGGTTGATGATGGGAATGATGGAGGTGATGGTGAGGCTGAAACGCGTCCTTCATCATGCCGATGAGACCCCCACCTTTCTTCAGATTCCCTGCCATGTTCCGGCCAGAGCGACCCGACGTTGCGTCACGTCGTCAAAAGTCGCAGTTTGACGTCACACCCCCCGGTGAGGACAGCGCCCGAGTCCGGTCCGTCAGGGGGGGGGGGTTCTATCGGTGTGAGACTCGCATTAAAGCCCGAGTAACGGAACCGGGTTTAATAAGCGGAGATAAGTGACGAGTTTGGGCTGTTATCAACCCGTGTGTGATGTGTGAATGTCTCTCTCTCTCTCTCTCTCTCTCTCTCTCTCTCTCTCTCTCTCTCTCTCTCTCTCTCTCTCTCTCTCTCTCTCTCTCGCGCTCTCTCACTCTCTCACTCTCTCGCGCTCTCTCACTCTCTCGCTCTCTCGCTCTCTCTCTCTCTTTCTCGCGCTCTCTCACTCTCTCGCTCTCTCTCTCGCTCTCTCTCTCTCTTCTCTCTCTCTCTCCTCTCTCTCTCTCTCTCTCTCTCTCGCGCGCGCGCTCTCTCTCTCTCTCTCTCTCTCTCTCTCTCTCTCTCTCTCTCTCTCTCTCTCTCTCTCTCTCTCTCTCTCTCTCTCTCTCTCTCTCTGCACCGGAAGTTGAGAGCAACTGAGGAAAAAAAAAAAGTCCCTCAGAACGACGTCTATGCAGAGGAAGTGAAAACGACGATGAAAGTCGATGTTGGATGTAATAAAATTTAATTTAATTTATTTAAATGTATTGTGGAAAAAAAACCGTCACCCGTGCGCGTGCTCTTCCATTCCGTCCTCTTCCGCCTGCAAAGCCCCGCCCCCTTTCTGGGACGTTGCTCCTCCCCCGGCCGCGCCCCTCGTGCTTATGAATATTAATGAGGGAGCGTAACTGGACGCTCGGGAAGTGACGTCATCATGATGATGAATATTAATGAACTCGCGGTCTGTCGCGGCTTGACAAACGAATTGTGTAGAAATTAAACTTTATTATTTTTTTGTTATTTATTTCTCACAATTTCAAAACACTTTAAAATGTTTTGCTGTGTAACATTTACGGTTTTATACATAATTGTGTTATTAATTATTGCATAATCTATAATCCTATTTATTTACTTTTTTCTGTATGTTTTATTTTGATAATGAATAAACATAAATTATGTAGTATAAGAATATGGTTATTAAATATTTACAAATATTCCTTTAAGGAATTCAGTTTGTCTCTTTGTTCTCAAATTTGTATATATATATATATATATATATATACATGTGTTTGTGTGTGTGTGTGTGTGTTTGTGTGTGTGTGTGTGTTCACTTACTGTGTGTGTGTGTGTGTGTGTGTGTGTGCGCGCGCATGTGTGTTCACTTACTGTGTGTGTGTGTGTGTGTGTGTGTGTGTTCACTTACTGTGTGTGTGTGTGTGTGTGTTCACTTACTGTGTGTGTGTGTGTGTGTGTGTGTGTGTGTGTGTGTGTGTGTGTGTGTGTGTGTGTGTGTTCACTTACTGTGTGTGTGTGTGTGTGTGTGTGTGCGCGCGCATGTGTGTTCACTTACTGTGTGTGTGTGTGTGTGTGTGTGTGTGTGTGTGTGTGTGTGTGTGTGTGTTCACTTACTGTGTGTGTGTGTGTGTGTTCACTTGCTGTGTGTGTGTGTGTGTGTGTGTGTGTGTGTGTGTTCACTTACTGTGTGTGTGTGTGTGTGTGTGTGTGTGTGTTCACTTACTGTGTGTGTGTGTGTGTGTGTGTGTGTGTGTGTGTGTGTGTGTGTGTGTGTGTGTGTGTGTGTGTGTGTGTGTGTGTTCACTTACTGTGTGTGTGTGTGTGTGTGTGTGTGTGTGTTCACTTACTGTGTGTGTGTGTGTGTGTGTGTGTGTGTGTGTGTGTGTGTGTGTGTGTGTGTGTCGGTGTGCGTGCGCACGTGTGTTCACTTACTGTGTGTGTGTGTGTGTGTGTGTGTGTTCACTTACTGTGTGTGTGTGTGTGTGTGTGTTCCCTAACTGTGTGTGTGTGTGTGTGTGTGTTCACTTACTGTGTGTGTGTGTGTGTGTGTGTGTGTGTGTGTGTGTGTGTGTGTGTGTGTGTGTGTTCACTTACTGTGTGTGTGTGTGTGTGTGTGTGTGTGTGTGTGTGTGTGTTCACTTACTGTGTGTGTGTGTGTGTGTGTGTGTGTGTGTTCACTTACTGTGTGTGTGTGTGTGTGTGTGTGTGTGTGTGTGTGTGTGTGTGTGTTCACTTACTGTGTGTGTGTGTGTGTGTGTGTGTGTGTGTGTGTGTGTGTGTGTGTGTGTGTGTGTCTTATCAGAATTAATCATACTTATTGTAGGAATACTCTTAAAATAAAAAAGTTCTCATTAGAATCAAGTTGCAATTTCTTTAAAAATCCTAGAGGAATGGTTACAAAATATGATAGAAATTCTTACTAGGATCCAAAACAAATTTTAGTGAGAATCCAGTGGGATATTTCTGGCAAGGAGAAAATATAAAAATGAGTTTTGATCAACATTAATGTCCATCACATGCATATAAATACCAATCCCATAATGTGATCAGTGGTTAAATATATATTTGTATAATTTTTTTCAAACTTTGTTCGAGCCTTGAATTACACACAATAGTCATCTCAAGCACCAGCAATAGAGTTTTTACGTGGAAGGAAATAAAGATCTTTTACAAATCTGAACAATTGAAGGCTTTCGTGTCTCTACAACAATGTGCGTCTCCTAGCAACGGTTCTGTGACGTTGTGCATGTAGAACAAATTAAAGTGAAATTCCGAGGAGGTGATTGGCTGGACACTCTCTGACTCCTCCCACGCAACCAGGCTGTTCTGTGTCCACATCCACAGACTGAATGAAAGTTTCTGATCCAGGGATGCAGCTCTAAATCCTTCACATCATGCCCCCAAAGAAAAAAGGAAAAGCAAGCAGCAGGAAGGAAAAGCCTAAAAAGAGTGACCCGGAACAAGGTTTTGTTGCTTGAGTTATAATTTATAAGATAAAAAACATTTTTCTGGATGATTTGCTCATCTTTGTTCCTCACACAGATGATGGACTTACAGCAAAGTACCGGAGAAGTGTCCTAGATGTGGCTGTTTTGAAAGATCATCTTGGTAAGACGAATGTTACTCTAAAATGGAATTATTTCTATAGAATGATCTTAATTGGACTTTTCTAGCACTGAGGACCAGTGTCGCACGCCAGGCCACTGCAGGCAGAGATGACTTACAGAGTCAAATGAGAGATTTGAAAGAATTGCTCGCACAGGAAAGGTCAGACATGAAGGACATCACTGCAGGTGTGTGTGATGTATAGATGTTGTCATATGTTTTGTGTATGTAACAGTACACATGTTGAAATTTACAAAATGCAGTAAAAATAAAACTCCAAACATGGAGAGTCAAGGTTCACAAAGGTTAATAATCACTTTAAAATCACTTAAAAAAATCACTTTTAAAATCACTTAAAAAAATCACTTTTAAAATCAATTAAAAAAATCACTTTTAAAATCACTTTAAAAAATCACATTTAAAATCACTTTAAAAAAATCACATTTAAAATCACTTTAAAAAATCACTTTTAAAATCACTTAAAAAAACCACTTTAAAAAATCACATTTAAAATCACTTAGAAAAAAAATCACTTTGATAACCCCTTTTAAATCACATTTAAAATCACTTTACATTTACATTTACATTTAGTCATTTGGCAGACGCTTTTATCCAAAGCGACTTACAATAGTCGAGGAGACAATGAAGCGGTAAATAGCCGATACAACAATACAACTTTAAAAATCACATTTAACATCACTTTTAAAATCACATTTAAAATCACTTTAAAAAATCTCTTTTAAAATCACCTTTAAAATCACTTTGAAAAAAACACATTTAAAATCACTTTAAAAAAACACTTTTAAAATCACTTTAAAAAAAACACATTTAAAATCACTTAAAAAACTCACTTTTAAAATCATTTAAAAAAATCACTTTTAAAATCACATTTAAAATCACTTTAAAAAATCACTTTTAAAATCACTTAAAAAATCACTTTTAAAATCACTTTAAAAAATCACTTTTAAAATCACATTTAAAATCACATTTAAAATCACTTTAAAAAAGACGTTTATTGAAGTTAGCAATTAGTATACTTCTTTTAAACTTAAAATACGAAAGTTAACCTTTTTTAAAATCAAAGTGGGCGAATTAAGTCCCAAACGCTGTAAGTACACTAACAAGTACACTTCTCCTGAATTGATATTGGTATAGTTACAAAATAAGTGCACTTTTATATATACTTCACCATAACCTTATCCTTGTAAAAATGAACTCCAAGTACAGTTCTGTTTCTTAAGGGATCTTAGTAAAGATACCACTTTCAGGTTGAGAGTGATTGTTCTCTTCAAACACAGAACACAAAAAAGAAGATATTGTGAAGTATGTCACGAAGCCGCACCTATTCACTTGCATTGGTTTTGTATCCATACAATAAAATAGTAGTCATCAGTTATGGTCTGGTGGTAAGAGAGTTTGACTTGTGAGCAGAAGGTTGCAGGTTCGAGTCTCAGTGCCAGCAGACAATGACTGAAGTGTCCTTGAGTAAGACATCTTACCTCTGTTTACAACTGCATAATGCTGTAAGTCCCTTTGGGTAAAAGTGTCTGCCAAATGAATAAATGCAAACGTAACTACTGTTTGGACGCCAACATTCTTCAAAATATCTTATTTTGTATTCTTTGGAAAAAAGAAACTCATACAGCTGAAAAACGACGAGACAATGACAAGCATATGATGAAAATGTTTATTTTTTGTCGAACCATCACTTTTAGTTAATAAACAAACAGATTACAGCTGTGAAAGAATAAACCCCACCGTACATCAACCAACATCACTTATTGTTTAATCTATTGTTCTGCTGGATAAAGATCTCAATCGTCAATATAAATCCATGGAAACGGACCTGCAGACTAAAGTGAACAAGCTTGAAGTGTGTGTGGACTCGCTTCAGACACAGCTGGGTGAGTCCAAACCTTAACACATTCACACTCTTCCTGTGTGCTTTAACCAAACACAGGCCGTTCAATGACACGCCAATGACAGACAAAACCTTTGTTTGATCAGCCGAGTGTCAGGTTCAACTCAAATCCGAGCGAGAGCAAAGGGAGGAGAGGGAGGCGGAGAAAGATGCCATCATTTCTGACCTCCAGTACAAGCTGGACAGCATGGAGAGAGAGTGTGAGAAGATCCTGCATGTGAGTAATCTGTATATCAGACTATGAAATAATTAAAAGATATATCAACGTTGAGTCAAATATCTATTAAGTGCTTGAATGCATGGTGTTTTTTAATCACCTTGTGCATGACGTGAGGCTTAAAATTGCTCGGTGGCATATAATAATCCGACTCAATGAAATGAGTATAATTAATATTAAAGTAAACAAATGAAATGGGCTGTTAATTAAAGTGTTAACAAATCTAATTGCCAGCCACAAGGTTATTGGTTGAAGCGTTTAGTATTTTAGCACAGAGACCATCTGCACCTCTAAATGCTTGCACCAGATGGTGAGACATGCCCCATTTAATAAACTACTTTTCATCTTACGTTGAGTAGGTTTTTTATTAATCGGTGTCTATTGGCTTGGCACAGGGTTGTCTGGACAGTTTGCTTTCTCAGCTGGCTGAGACTCGGCTGCATTGGGAGGAGCAGAGCACAGTCATTCATCAGGAGGTCAAGGACACGCTCATTGACTTTGGGATAAACCCACTGTTCATATGAAGACATCTTAAAGTGATACTTCACCCAAAATGAATAGTGCATCATCGTTATATCAATGTCGTGGCATTTTCTTACACAGAAAGATATTTTGAAGAATGTTAGGAATTGGAACCCATTGCATTGGTTTTGTGTGCACAGAAGGGTGGTGTGCCAGTTTCCAACATTCTCCAAAATAGCTTCTTTGTGTTTTGTGGAAGAAACGGTCTTATAGGTTTACAATGACACGAGGGGGATTTAATACATTTTAATTTTGGGAACTATAACTGTTATATGGATCTGCTGTTGCTTTCCAATGTTTTTCCACGTAATTATGTCTTCGAGAAGCATTGGGGTCTGAAAGCAGTCAAATCATCATCCATCGCAGATGAAATTAAGACCTTTAAGGCAAATTAATAACTTTTAAAAGCTGTTATCACTGTTTTATTTTTTGCAACGTCTACAGACACTTGATCTTGGATTTTTCAACATATCAATGATCTTAATCTTGTCAGCAATGCAAACTCTGGGACCAGCAGATGGCTCTGTTGGCTTATTTATTCTTGTTGTGCTTTTAAAATGGTCCTTTGTAATTAAGTATAATTCAACTCAAACACAAAATGCTTTAAATAAGACAAATACCATTGTTTTCTGTCTAAATTTGCTTTTAAGGATGCGCCTTAAATTCCCCTCAAACATCAAAGCAACATTTGGAACACATGAGCATTTCTACAAATCCGTCTTCTACATTATGCAATGAAATTAATATTCAGTTCTATTCATGGACACTGATGTGACACCACAGTGACATTTTCTGTGTGGGCCGGCTTGGCCTCTCCTCATCTGGCTGGCATGTGATCAATCTACCTGAGAACGATCAATCAGATCAACAAATTTATATCTCTTAAATCTGCTATAGTGAGATGGTTGCTGTGTCCATAATAGCAATGTCTTTAGGAAAAAGGAAACAAAATGAACATGACATTATCCCTGCATGAACTCATTCGTGTCAAATTTCAATGAAAGTTTATTACATCAACCTCTTGACATTTCAAACATGTAACACTTTCAGAATACAAAAGACGATATTTTGAAGAATGATGGTGAGGAACATCAGCATCACCCATTCACTTCTATTGCAGAGACACAAAACCAGTTAATGTATGCCAGTTCCCAACATTCTTCAAAATATCTTCTTTTTTGTTTTGCAGAAGAAAGTCATAAAAGTTGGAAATGTAATGAGCATGAGTAAACGATGACAGGATTTACATTTTCGGGTGCTTTTTATAGTATCATTTTGAAGTGTTTTTTGATCTTTGTCGGACACTGGCATTGAATTGTGTGTGATTACTGTATGTGTAGACCTACCAGGATATCAGGTCATTCAAATCACGGTTATCATTAAAATTTGTTGACTTTGACACCCCTGGTGCATTATATTCAGAGATTTCAGAACTTGAAGCCGAACAATCCTGACTGTACACAAACGCACCGTGTCTCTCCTCTGTCATGAAAGCAAGAACCAAATCTATTTCTGCTGGACAAGTAAAACCATCTGCGACTCCAGAAGGAATTAAGGCTAGAGATGCAATTTCATCCTGTGGAAACAGGTTAGAGCTGAATTAAGAAATAAATGGGCTGAAGAAAAGGAGTGTGCTGTAAGATACAGGCCTGGTCCTCTGGGATGCGTCCCGACTGATTGTGCTGTGAGCTTTTCTCGTCGCGCTAATAAATCCTGTCGTCAGCCATGACATTTCAGTCCCTGAACAATTCATACTCATTACTAACAAATGGTCGTAGAGCTGGACAAATAGCGTCTGGGCCGTGGAATTTAAATGGATCTCTATGATTTAAACGTCTGCAAATGTTTGAGAGCCTTCTTTAATTTGGAAGAACGCTTTATGATAAAACTCAGGATTGAGGCTATCACTCCCAGAAATGCTCTTTCGATCGGATGAAAGTATTTAGAAAAGTAAATGTGATCCTAAAATATAAAATTCCGTCAATTATGTATGACTTTATTCCGCAGAACACAAAAGATGATATGTTGAAGAATGTCGAAACGTGGCTCACTTGCATTGGTTTCGGGTCCATCCTGCTGTTTGGTTACCGACATTTTTCTAAATATCTTCCCATGTGCTCTGCAGAGGAAAGTCATACAGATTTGAAATGACATGAGAACAAATGAAGACACACGTTTTCCCACTGGAAAAAAAAACACAAGCTTCATTTACCAAATTGGTGGAGTCAATAAAGAACATCTTAATAGTGCCACGAACTTAAGATTTAAGGGGAAATCATCCTACTAATGGGCTACATAAAAATGTCACTTAGAAGAGCAGAATGTGTTTTAACAAACAACAAATCACACACTTCTGCTTCAAAGTAGTACATATAAAAATTACACCATAATCGTTTCATATAATGCATTCCTTACAAGTGACAGATCTAGTTTCCTTCCCCCAGAATATTGCTTACATCCTTATTGCAAATCTAATTTGAAACATTTCTCTAAAAGCAGTCACTTATCACTTTCAGCAATAACTGTCTAACTGAATGTTTTCGCTTGAGTGTTGATATTCTATAATCGTTCTCAAACATCTTATTGTAAAGCAGATCCGTGGTTGATTTACATTTGCAACTGCCGCACATCTTGAGGTTGCCCCCGAGGAGCTGCATGTGTACTTTTGCAAGCATGTGCATTCAAAACCCACCTGCATACTCGGCTCTGGCATTGTTCACATGCCTGAAATAAACACGCCGCACACACACACGGGCACAGCATCCGTTCTCAAGCGCAGGAGGAAACAAAATGGATCTGTATCTGAGTACCTAGAAAAAAAAACTCACAAGAAGTTTTCAAGAACAAAGTCACGAAACTGAACACAATGCCATTTATTTTCGTCAGGCACTAACACCGTATTGAAATATAATGTAGAAATGAATCCAGTCGAGTAGAAATGCACAGAAGAAACTCAATATGGGTAGTAACCAAATGGCTCATAAAAATATGAAGGTCATTTATTACAATTTTGGTGCTATACGTTGAGGATAACATCATGCCTGACCAAATAATTTCATTTTGGTATCCAATTTCTTCTTTAGGATAGTTTTTATTCAATCATCCAGACCGTTTAAAGGGTGTCCACTTAGAGGTCACATGAAGAATCTGCTGGTTTTTAAAGAAATGAATACATTAGCTGCTTGATGGGTAGTAATAGAACGCAAAAATACCTGAATTTGTAGTCTACAACTTAACACTCATGTGACTAGACGACAGGACCCTGATATATGACGTCATTCATCTGATAAATGTGTTGGACCTTCATGCTACGTCTCCTCTATTGGTTGGATTTTCGACATTTGCAGTGTCCCCTGAAAGGGTGTGTGTGGGCAATTCAACCAAAATATTGTTTTACTCTTAAATTGGGAAAGTAATATTCCTCTATTACTCTAATAACTGTGCAATTTTTCATATCCAAAGAGTGCAATGAATCTTGAATCATAAGAATAAAATTGTACAGAAAATAAAAACAAATTTGTGTCTTTCATTCGGTAGCATCATCATACATGCACATCAAACATTCATCAAAAAGTGTTTTAATAGAATAGCACTATGATTAAAAACAAATCGGAGTTGGTTTTTGTGTTTCGTGTCCTGTTTTTTCCCCTCTCGGCCTCGGGACGGCAACGGCACCAAATTAATACAAAGTGTTTTGGCATTCTAAAAAAGTTTTTTCTCTCCATTGCTGTCCTATGCAGGGTGTGAAAGAAACGAACGGTTTAATCGTGAGAAGATAACAGGAACTGTATAGTGGTATCACAACGAAAGGAGGAATAATTTAAAAAGAAATCAACAGCACAGTAAGACAAATATACTGCATAGTACAAAGCCGCTCTGCTGCGTGTCCCAAAGGCAGTTCATGGGCAGAGAGCTGTCGGGATGGTGTGCACAGAGATCAGACGCAGCTCCAGGCCTGAATCCCACGGCACAAACATCATCACACATGTGAGTTCTGGCAAGACCCTCTCGGTAAGCTCTTCCATCGGTGGGAATGTATTATTTGTCAGAGTGACTGAAACACCCATTCCCCTAATTGCCAGCCAGACGCCCCGGGTCCAGCAAGGCCCGCATTTGCCGTCTGTCCATCAGCCGATGCGGCTTCAAAGAGGTTATTCGGGTTCACTGTTGTGCGCCCCCTGCTCCCACTCTACGCTCTCCTCGCTGTGGGTAGGGGACGCTGCGGGGTGGCCGGCCGGGCGTACCCGGATGCCCTGGAAGCGCCGGCACTCCGGGCAGATGCGGATGTGGCTGCACCCCCTCGCCACCAGGGCAGCCTCCTGCGCCAGTCTGTTGGATAGAGGTTCAGGTAGGCCCGTGCCCATGCACAGCTTTCCGTTGCTTAGGCTTGTTGCTGCGGCCCGTGCCCGTCGCTCGTCCAGGGGCATAGGCTGTGGTCGCAGGACGGTGGTTCCTCGTCTGCGCCGTAACTGCAGGCTGTCCTGACACAGCACGATTCCCTGCAGCTCCCGTAACATCTCCTCGCAGACAGACAGCTGTGAGGCACAGACACAGGAAGAGAGAGAGGGAGAGAAAGAGAGAGAGAGGCCGGGGGCTCACTGACACACTGCACACAGGGGATAGAAGGCATCACAACCAGAACACGGATGAAAATAACCCAACACAACCTGAAGCTGCCGTAAATTGTTTGTTATAAATCTGCTCTTTTTTATTATTTAGCTTTTTTTATTTGTATTTGGGCCGTTCTTTGTGTGTGGTGCCTTTGGTGTTGATGAAAAGTATTTTCATAAAATAAATCATAATGATATTTTCTTGTTCTCAATATGGCTTTACATCCTGTTTACTAGCGTGTATATGGCGATTTAAATCATCACATACATCACATTCAAAGAACATAAAGTGTGAAAGTTCAGCACGCTCTTTGATGTTTTATTATCATATAACACATGTCCCCCGTACACATGACAAAATATCATGAGATATCCACTGACATGCTCACCAAAAGAGTAAATTATTCACAACCTTGTCAAACATTTATGGTTTTAAGTTGTTGGCAGTAAATAGAAGATATTTTGAAGAGTGTTGGTAACTGGCATCCCTTTACTTGAGTTGGTCCATAAAATAGAACAGAATGGGTGTCCCATTGACCAAAGCAGTCTGATTACCAACATTCTTTGAAATATCTTCTTTTGCGATCATTACACACCGAGGCCGACATTGGCGTCCATAAGTTTTGTAAAAAAAAAGAAACACAATGATTTCTGTGCAGTTGTAGCCAATGATCAACAGAATGATCTGTATTCTTAATAAGCATCTGGGCATTCCCCAGATCATTTTCATTCAGCTACTGAAACTCTGTGTAATAATAATAATATGAAGAGCTCTTTTCCAAAACACTGTAAATCCATTGCAATATTCTTCTTGAAAATGGAATTGTTTAGACCCACCGATTTTGTTAATATTCAATTCATGTTTCCTGTTCAAATTGTCTGTTGGCTCATTCTGAACATGTCCATCAAAGATTGTTAAATGAAACAATGATATTGCTAATTATTAATATCAAAACTATATAAATTCATCCCAAAAATGTCAATTCATGTCTTATATTAAAATTAAATAAATGATACGTAATTGTATTTTGTATCCCCAGGTATAGATCTCATCGGCTCATCCATCATAAGTGTTATTAGAGTTTAAAGAAAAGAAACTGCATGTTGTAGAAAATAAAGCAATTTGGCATGAAACATTGATGGAGCCGTGAATAAGTTCAGTAAACAGCAGAATAGCATGACAAACTCAATTCAATATCCAATTTGGCTTTTAAAGCGTTTTGAAGAAAAGAGCTCTTCATGTTGTCCCGCTGTTGTTTTTTAACATCACATAGGGCATTGTACACAAAGAACCATCCTTTTTGGCAGCTGTTGTGTGAAACAGGTTTGTGGTTGGTGAGCCCATCTGTGTTGGATCAAAATGTTTCATAGTCACACAGCACAGAAACAACTAATCGGTATTGCTCGAACAAGGCCTGCTGAGGGATGCTGGCTTTGGGGTGCCACATACATGCACTACACACACAAACACACACACTTATGTATTAAAATCAAACACTACAATCTTATACACAAAGTATTTCCCCTTAAAGGACCAGTTTTTAAAATCTAGTGGTGTGTAGTAGTGAGGTCACGACCTGCAACCAACCGCCCAGTCCAGCACTCACTCTTCTCTTTCAAAGCACCACGGAGGCTGACACAGGACAAAGATGCTGTCACAACCTCGCTTTCTCGTCAAAGTAGATAACGTATTTACAAAACAGTTTGTCTATTAAAGGCTACTGTAGAAACATGACGGAGTATTCCATGTGTGATGTCCTGTGGTGTATAAAAAAAATAAATAAAAATAATGTTGGATTTTGTAAGCTCTCTGTTCACATCTTAAGATATAGTAACGTATATTTTAATGCAGTACTGTCAATAGGTCTTCCTTCTTCATAATGCACATTTCAGTCGTCTGATGTGTTTTATCTATTAAAAAGGCCACATTTTTTTTACCGTAGGCCTAAAGAAGATATTTTGAAGATGTACTGAATAAGAACCAAGTTCACAATCACACGCACAAATAAAACGTACACATACAAACAGATCATTCATCCGCACCCTCTGAAAAAATAGCCATGTCTCCGGGTTCTACTGAAACATGCCCAAATGTTTTTATTTATTTGTTCGGTATAAATCACAATGCAATCTGACACACAAAATCAGTTTGCAGAGAAGAATTACAAAAAGAAAAAGTTTCCATTTTATTTCGGTTTATAAAGTTTTAAATTAGAGTATCTACAGTGACAGTGATCTGAGGTTATCTTTGTTGGGTGGTTGTATGGTTGAGGACGCGTGGTTGGGGGTTTAAGGAGGATCGCGATCGGACGGGGAGAGGGACAGAAAACAGAGGCAGGTAAAATAGCCCTCTCTCACCTCTGTTCTGGGCGTATGACGCAGCATCCACACAAACTCTATGACTGCCATGAAGATGGCCACCAGGAGACCGCACACCAGCACCACGAAGATCCCACCAATGTTCTCCATGCCCAGACCTACAAACACAAACGTACACATTTTGTCAAGAACGCGACTTTACCAATCTGGAATCTAGGAACTTCGAGGCGGTGGTGACCTTTTGCTCGATGGTCCTCCTCCTTCGGACACTTCCCGCCGTCCCACCATTTCCTCTTGAGGATCTCGAGGCGGTTGTCTTCTTGCAGTCTAAGTATAGCCAGATCGAACTCATCTCTGTAGACCGAGCCTGAACAGCCAAAAGTATCCACTTCAGAAAAGCCAGGGTTAAATGCGTCACCCCCGCATCCTGTGTTCATTTTGCTTATCGTAAATGAAACGAGCGGCCCATTAATCATGTCTATTACACCGCCTGCCCCGCATAGCGCGGTTAAAATCAATTTCAGCGTAATTTACATTCAGTCAATGGATTTATTTCATATACCAAAGATTCACTTTTGTCATTTTTGTGCTGATCTTATAAGCTTGATGTCGCTGAGTTGCAATTCAACTGCTGTAAAAGTATCGCGTGAGTGTTTTTCTCTTTGCATTTGGAATGGGTGCTCTCTTACCCACAGGCATGCCAATGCCATAGCCTTTGGTATCCAACAGGCCTCCGATCTGAGTGAGATTGCAGTTTCGCTGGCGGTAATATTCGTTCATGGTGCTCTCCAGCAGGTAGGCGTAATTGGAGTTAAGCACTCTTGCGATGCCCTCCTCTGTGCTCTTCACAAAAACGCTGGGCTGCTTGGAATACATGAAGTTCCACATGCGCTGGTACGTCTGGTAGCGAGAGTTCTGAATGGAAAGTGGAAGTTTTTTAAAAGCATTTAAAGGAATACTTTACCACAAAATAAAAAAAAATTCATCATTTTCTCCCCCTGTTGCCATTACAAACTTCTTTCTTCTGCAGACCACAAAAGAAGATATTTTAAAGAATGTAAGGAACCAGGCAGCAGTGGCACTCTATTACTTTGATTGTATGAACATAAAACCAATGCTGTTCCCCACATTCTTCATAATATTTTTTGTTCCGTGGGAAAAAGAAAGTCATATAGGTTTGAAATGACAAGTGGGAGAATAAATGACATAATTAAATGTCATATTTTCTTCTGGATGACACAAAAATAATATATTTGGAAGTATGAAAAATAATAATCAAATAAATA